>CM071941.1:21182500-21462500 GCA_036784905.1 Acrossocheilus fasciatus | reverse complement strand
TTTTTTTAATTCTAATTTCTTTTGAATTTGCGGTTACATGTGAAACAAGTTCTTGATATTGCTTTGGAACAGTTTGTATTGTAAAAAGCACTTTCACAAAGGTCACACTGCATTAAAGAATACCTCAACACGAAACTCATTGCTCTTTTATCTGACATGCTTCCTTAAAGAATCATAAATCTATTATCACTGTGTTACATAACCTTTCATAAAGTACAACATGTTTTTTACAGGGTTCAACCTGATACTCTAAATCCTACCCAATCCCCCCCCCCCCCCCCCCATCAAAAACTACTTCAGCTACAGATTTAGTTTTAAAAAAAGGAACGTAATTGAACTTAGAACTTAGAATCAGGAATACTCCTCTTGCTATAGAATGTTAGCCTACATGAAACAAATTCCTCTGAGTATTTCTCGTGTGCTAAACCTGCTGATGTGGACTCTGATTTTGCCTAGCAACAGTCGCTAGTGTACTACACGTCTCTGACAGCCCCGTTCCTCATTTCATTTCAAGGATCCTCCGCAGAGCTCATTTCATTTGGAAAGGGTGATCACATTTTCGCGAATGCTCTTGAGGAATCACTGTTATAGGTCATGTTCGCAAATTCCCACAGATCCCTTCACATGAATAAGATCTGCGAGCAGCGTTTAGCTTCTCCGCATTCATTTCAGCAGAACGACAGCTGAGGAGAGGTGCAGTCTTACAGTATGAATGTAGCACCCCTCCTCCACTCTCATTCATGAATGCACTGGGCCGTTATATAACACTTGTGCTCTATTTAAAAGAGCCGTAGCAATGAAGATGAGCAGGAGACTCACGCGGTGCCCTTCAAGACGAACGCTGGAGCCCTAGGGGCTGTTGGGTCAGACCGTTGGGTGCTATTATTAGCTGTGTGTCACACCATAACCAATGGAAATGGAGTAAAACTGACAGATGTGTGTGTGCATTCATTGGTTATGTGCATTTGTGTGTGTATGTGATGATTGCATCATGAAGCGCACATCGGCCAGATTTACTGCACTGCACCATTCTGCATTAAACACACAAGACACATCATTTATCTCTTTTTCTACAACGTATTCAAATCAGTTTCCAACCCAGAGGCTGCTAAGCTGAGCATACACATTTGACTTCACAAGAGAATGTAAAAATGTTGTCATAGGGTTTATTTTTAGTTCTTGTGTCTCCTGGGTTCCCATGGAATTTTTAAAGTCCTGTTAACACAAACATGTCTGTTATCATATTTAACAGTTCAGTTTTTTTTAAATACTTCCTCATGCATTTTTACTCATCTCGGTCTGTTAAGGGTAATTGACCAGCTGGACATAGTAACTAGTTCAAGTAAATGGCATCTGTATAGGGTGGAGTCTATCTGTTTTCGACCAGTGTCATGTAAGGAAAGTGTTCAGGAAACCTGTTTGAAAACAATCATATATGTTCAGTACAATTCCACGTGGTGATAGGGATTCTAGTATTACATTATTTGTATTTTTTAAGAAACTATAGCATTAGTAGGATTAATTTAGTTCATTTATTTTAGAAGCACATTTGTATTGGTTACAATTCATTTTAATTATTAATGGTTTTATTTCAGCGTTGACTCTGTGGCTGCACAAATATGCCGAAATATAGATACAGCCTGATAAACCTCATTTGTTTTAATGTTATCTTACTAGGTCTAAAAAGCTTAAAAATTAAAAAGAAATATGAAATTGCCCCATACATTCAATTTATTCTGACTAAAATTATGTAAAATCAAATTCCAATCCAAGCTCAAAAGAATGAACTTTGCAGGAGAACCTGAAGGCAGAATTAAGAAGAACTGAATAAAAGACTCAACCACCAAATTCACGTAAAAATTCTGTAGTGATTTTCTGTCAAATCAAGTCCAATGGAACAAGTGCTTTTTAATAAGTAATTCATGTTGACAGTAATTCTGGGTCTATATAATGAGTCACATAATGTATCAACGGACCAAGGTGAACATATTCAGACATATTTGCACAAAATCTGCAGACTGGCTCTGACTTTCAGCAACTAGTGTATTGACTCCTCCAGACAAAAATCTGGGGGGAAACTGTGTAGTGTATTCCAGCCTTTATTCTGTAACATGTTACAGTCATTACCGCTTAGAGTAAATTCTGGTTCAGTTGGTGAGCAAAAGTTTCTCGGGTCCTTTTATTCAGTGCCACTTCCTGTGACTTACATTTCCCTCACTTAAACAAATTCAATAATGAAATGCCTTTAGCTGAAAATTGAGTGTTTAATCTTGTCCTTTTACATTATTGAAACACTATTTTCCTATTTTGATATTGTAAAGTTGCTTTGACACAATCTGTATTGTTAAAAGCGCTATATAAATAAAGGTGACTTGACTTGACTGACAATTGAAATTTTCACAGAATACAAAGAAAACATAATTAATGTGGTGTGTACCATTAAAGGTCAAATGTAGTACAGTCATGCCCTACTTGTCTATACCAGGGGTTACCAATTAGATGGCAATATCTGGATGGAACCAGGCTGGGGTCTAGAGACAATGGTGAACCATTTTACCATTTTTACAGTTTAAGTTCAACTGTGTCAATCTATATATATCTATATAACTGATGCCATATTTGCGTACATATAATTGTGTCTCAATGAAATCTGAATGCCATCTATTGCACCTTTCAAATAGGAAGCTGAGAATTCTGAGTTAAATGGAACACAGCATATGAAGTATAGTAAATGCCATAAGAATGTTCTGTATATAAGTTAAAGTCCAGTAAATGCCTTTTGTAGAGCTACTTATAGCTGATTGATTAATTTCACACTTTTATTGATCTAAAGAGAACCAACACTGAACTGACTTGGGCAAAATATTGAGACTCATTTGATTTTCCATAATTGATTCTGCTATTTTATGTTTATCACTGTGAAGGTGCCTTGACACAATCTATTTTGTACAAAGTGCTGTAAAGATGACTTGATTAAATGAAGGAGATCAGACAAAAATAGTATTCAAAGAGATTTATTGCATACATTCTGTACGTTTATGATTCAAATATATAGATAGATAGATAGATAGATAGATAGATAGATAGATAGATAGATAGATAGATAGATAGATAGATAGATAGATAGATAGATAGATACCTCAGGTATACAACATACTCTCTATCACAACATCAAAATTACTGTATACCATACATTTACATCATCAACTAGACACTTAATTCATTACCCTGCTGGGTAAGAAGACTAGACAGAGGACATTACTGGACATTTTAGCAAACTCGCTGATGTATTTTGCACGATAAATGGCTAATGATTCAATACAGAAGCAGGAAGAATATGACAGCAGACAATAGTTAGTACAAGAACTACTCATACACATCATACTGGACACATCAGACACCTTTGTACAGTGTTAACAAAGTGCTAAGGCTCTTCAGATGGACACCAGCTGCACTACACACACACACACACACACACACACACACGCATGCAGTATGAAAACAGACAATGGACGATCGGATGCGTTTGTAGCTCAACATCATGTCCTAATCAGACGCGACACGTCATCTTCACTATCTCTGCTTGTTTTTTATTTACCCACCCACAATGAAACGTTACTGAAAATTCTGTTTTCAAATAAACATCAAATATGTTCTGATTGGTTGCGACTGCGTTGCATCGTGCAGCATTCTCGCTTTCAGCGTAAACAGAATAATTGGTTAAGTAGCTACTGTTTAGCACAGTGTTTTGTTTTGTTTTGTTTCTCCATCTGGCTCTAATTTCAGGTGAATTGAACAAGATTTGATCATTGCCATGTGGGTTTCTTCTAATGCATTCTGTTACCGTTTTAGTTTATGTCTATTCTGCAAGCTCCTGAGAACTAGTTATGCCATTGAATGTACTGATTTAAAATTAAACTTAATCAACAGAATTTGTGGCATGATGTTTATTATCCTTTCTTTTCTTTTTTCTTTTTTAATGGATGTGAATGGGGACCATTTTTGGAAGATTTAAAAGCAAAAAAAAAAAAAAAAAAAAAAAGTTAATTTTATAGAAAACACTGACTAATTCTTCTGGTAAAACGTATTACTGTAAAGTTTGTAATTTTTACTGTTGTAGGGTTTAAAGTCTACATTGCAGAATTGAATATAACTTTATAAATAATTGCCTGTACTATTGAAACAGTGCGTTTTTTTAACAGTTATGGATAGGCCTTGTTTATAAGCGCCGTAACCCAGAATAAGTTGTGTGTGGTAATCAACATTATGCCACATGTGCTGTCAACTGAGTTTAACTTGTACTGAACCCATATATTTCTTTAAACACAAAAGAGTTCATGAATGAAGGGATTATTTTCTGTTGCATGCCAAAATGTTGATGTGAAGAGTCTTTATACTGGGCATTGCTGAAAAGTTGAAACACGGGGATCAGTCCTTTACAAACAAAGGATGTTACATGAGAATATATGAAGAATATTACAATCCCAGGAAGACTTTGAGTGCAATACATTCATGTTAAAAAAGGAATCAGTGACATCATAATCTCAATATTCATGATCTAGAATGGATAGCAACTTCAGTTTTGTTCACTGATGATATGATATAAATGATATAAGGCACTAGTAAAGAAATATATTTACATGAACTACCAGTTAACATCATGTGCAAAGCAACAATGATACTTCGGTCATTGTATTCATTCAATTTATCATGCATTATTGCTTACTATGAACAAACAACAGACACATACGGTACTAAACTGTGCAACATTTTGCCTGTTTTATAACTTCTCACAACGGTTTCACAAATACATGATCAGCTTATGTAATGGAGTGCTTGAGAATATATTTCCCTGCTTTGAATACCACTTAATTTATAAGGTGGTATTAAAGGAACGTCAGATATGCGCTTCTTGCTTAGGCAACAGTGTAGTTAAATGTGTGAGTACACGCAGTCAGCGGAGATATGAAGGAACACCTATGATCTATCTAGCATAGAAATCGCATGGGTGGATATCAGGGATGTGTAGGGAATGATATGAGTGGTATGAACGGAACGCCACATTTGAAGAATCATGACATGATGTGCAGCCTGTGTAAATATATGACAATCTGCAAAACTAACAAAACTTTAATGTCAGCAGCATTCATAACCACAAGATAGAGGAGACAGGGGTAATTGTGATATTTTTTACACTTTCCTTCTGCAAAATGCTACCTGCAATTTTCATATAAGAAACATCTGATTTACAAGATTTCCAAATTACAGTCTAAGAGCTCAGTTCAAAGTAAGAGCACCTCTTAATAAAAGTTATCTGCTTCCTATTATTCACTTATTATTTAACAACAAAGTAAGCTAATTCCTGTAACTGTGCAAGACATCTGATTCATTGGCCACTATAGGTAAATTTCAATTTCAATTACTAGAAGAATAACAAACTGGAGTAAATAGTAAAATCATCTAAGTGACAAACTCAAAGTGTTTAGGATTAAAGGGTTAGTTCACCTAAAAGTGAAAATTCTGTCATTAATTACTCACCCTCATGTCTTTCCAAACCTGTAAGACCTTCGTTCATCTTCGGAACACAGATTTTTTTGATGCATCCCGAGAACTCTCAGACCCTCCCATAGACAGCAAGGATCCTTACACAAACAAGGCTCAGAAACGTAGCAAGGAGATCAGTAATTTAATCCATGTGAAATCAGGGGTTCACATACATTTTCTACATTGTTTGCGCTTTGATCTGAATGAAAACAATGTATCCGCGTGGTGCAGCTGACACAGAACAGTATACGCTGTTTACGTTCAGTGGATACTCCCCAAAATGGGGCTACAGGGTAACGCAGAGGAGACAAATTGTTGAATAAAGTCTTTTTTTTTTTTTTTTTTGCGCACAAAAAATATTCTCGTAGCTTCAAAACTTACGGTTGAACTCCTGATTTCACATGGATTATTTTACTGATCTCCTTGCTACGTTTCTGAGCCTTGATCGTGTTAGGATCCTTGCTGTCTATGGGAGGGTCTGAGAGTTCTCGGAATACATAAAAAATATAATTTGTGTTCCGAAGATGAACAAATGTCTTACAGGTTTGGAACGACGTGAGGGTGAGAATTTTCAATTTTGGGTGAACTATACCTTTAAGATGACTGAAATAATATGATAACAAATACCAGTTTGCAGCAAGACTGTTTTTGTACAGCTAAAATATCTGGAAGCTACTGACACTGGAAGCCTTGCAGGTTAAAAATGGCTCCACCTACTCTTTTGCTAAAAATAAGGTGGATGTTAATTCTATTATAGTAACTAAATCTATTGTTGTCCATGTTGTTTTATTTAAACAATATTTATTAGTTGATGAATTCAGCAGCTAGTAGTTATCTTTTTATTTTATGAAGAAATGATGTTCATTATCTATTTTAAAAATTAAAAAGCCATACAATACCTGTTTCTTAACTCACAGCCATAACAAAATCCTGTTTGGTAGCTGCCAGTGGCAGTGTTAGAATTTATTAATGTTAGCTCAGTCAACAACTTGGCCTGCTTTGAATTCATCAAAACTTTATAAAATATTGTATATCCAAAGAAATCAGTTAAATACACAGCAGATAGAGAAAGAGCTTTTCTGAGTGTATGTGGAATAAGTGTCACTTTGGCTTATATGTGACAGTTGTTTCTGGTGTCCCCTACCCTGCGGTCTTTCATATAGATCATTACAGTTTAATAATACAACTTTGTTTGTTCTGCATGATACATTTATACTATGGATTACTCAAAAATGTGTTAGTAAATAAATGTTTGTATCACAGCTCTTATCAAGTCTAATGAATGGGCAGCAGCCAACATGAAAACCATGTGTAAAACACGATTAAAGCCGTGCAATTTATATCGACATGATCATATTAACACACTGTGTCTATGCCATATATGAAATGATGGACCAAACATAATGATTTATAATTTATAAATGAATTGCTCTGGGTCTGTGTTTCTGCAATATTTGACACAATTTATATAATGTAATTGAAAAATATGACTGTATGACTGTATTGCAAAAGCTTATATAAACTATATTGTAGGCCTGCTACAAAAATTTAATTTTGAGAACTTTGAGTGATGACTCAAATAAATCAGCGATTTAATTAATTGAAATAAACTGTCCATTAAAATGAGTCAATGCCAGCAATTGCTGCTCTGTCTGTCCTACTTTTAAACAGTAGTAATGTCCAATGTAGATGCAGAGAACAGGTGACATGTTTATTTATCAAAACTAGCTTGTAAATGAAATGAGAGAGTGAAAATAATGGCAATGTGAAGAAATTATTATGAAGCATCTTGCTTTCACATAGAAGACCTCAAAGCAGCGGAGTTTTTTGATGCACAGAGACGACAAAATGATTTACTAGACGCTAGACACAGTACAGTATGCAGGTAAAATCAGGATTTCAGGAGTAGAAATGGATACATTTGTGCTCATGAACAAACCTGAATGAAATAATTACTTATTTAAATAGGGACATTATATATAATATACACATTTCATCTAGGAAAATCTACTGTCGTTCAATCATCTCTCAAGTATCATCGTTAGCATATAAATCCTATCACATTGCAACTTCCCACATTTTAGCTACTAAAATCTATTTATAGATTTTAACTTCTTAGGACTATATATCTCTATCATTCGAAAGCAGGGGAAATACATTTCAATCTATTATTTACTTTGTTGTGGGGCATGTTGGAATGAGTTTTTAACTTGCCAGCTTTACATTATTGTAATTCTTCTTGATTTTTTGGATTGAATGATTGCCCAAAACCAGAAAGGACAAAGTCAGAACAACACACATCCGACAGTAATGTGGGGAAACACGACAAGCTGTATGCTTGAGCTGTTTCCAGAAATAAGGCTTGTGAACTGCTTCACGTAACGCAACACAGTGAGGTAAACGCACAGTAAAACAGCCAATCAGGACAGTGAGGTAGATGCTTTCAGTGATGGGTGATTATGATCAATAATCATAAAAGAAATAAAGACACAAACCTGCAGCAACCTTTGCGTTTCAGTGTTTGTACTGCATGAACAATTACAAGAGGAAATCATGACAGAATTTCTACATGTATACACATTTCTTTTTCACTGTAGGCAAAATAAACAGAGTGGAAAAAAGAAAGAAAATTGAAAATGATTTAGCAAAATTTTAAAAAGCTAGAAAAATAACCTTTCACCAGTTTAACCGATTCCATTTTTATATAAAACTTATGATACTTTAAAAAAATAGATATTTAACAATGTTAACCTCAACAGTCAAGTAATTTGTTGTCATTAATAGTTGTTCCCACTTAATATGACTACTGAGTTTGTTGAAAATAATAATAAATTAACATAATAATCAAGATTTTTTCCATGTCCAACTTTCCATGCATGCCATAATATGTTTTGGTATAGCACATGATCTGTAACATTTAAACGTGACATACTGCTGGTCTGAAAACACATATTCACGTGTACATACACACACACACACACACACACCTGTCCCAGTGGCATGTTGATTTGGGGGCAGATAAACATCAAGATGCATCTTACAAATTGTTTGTGCATGTACTCTGTGATTTCAAGTAAATAGTTTCTACCTCAGCGCGCTTCAAAGCATCTTCTTTATCTTCACCACGTTGTCCTCATTTCCTCATGGTTAGATTCCACATTTGACAATATGATTCCTTTTGAGACACATTGTGCATAATTCCTTTGATAGGAACAAGTGAATGTGGTTTAAATTAAGTTTGTTTTGTCCCACGTAGTGCTGCTCTGGTGAAGGTTCATATTGTCCTTGACAATATTTTGCTGTATATATATATGCAGATCTGAAGGTCAGGAAGTCCATTTTCATGGCTGTACCTGTAAACAAAAAGAGAACAGAACTCTTAACCATTGCATATTAAAAGATGTTAAAAGCTGTTATTTTATCATGTATTTTAGCATGACTGGAACACCCAGAAGTCAGGATCACATATATATATATATATACAGTATATGCTATATATATATATATATATATATATATATATATATATATATATATATTTTTTTTTTTTTTTTTTTTTTTTTTTTTTTTTTTTTTTTTTGGCTTGGCTTGGCTTGGCTTGGCTTGGCTTGGCTGCCAAAAAAAGTGGTTTTCTGCATCCATAAATACCAATATGATATAAATGTATAAATAATGTATAATGTATAAATAAATAATAACATGTTAAATCTAAATCTTCTGCATGATGATTTTTTGATAATTACATTTTTACAAAAATGTAAACACTTAGCCACATTTGATTATCGTCAAATATATGATAATTACAACTAGCTGTACACTTTCAGCAATAGCAGCACTGAGTGTGAAACTACTGGCAGTAACAGCACCAGTAGTAATATAACCTACAGTAAAACCATCAACAGTAACACCAATATTGAACAGCAACACCATCAACAGTAAAACCACCACTAACAGTAATGTCACTGTTATTGATGCCATCGACAGTAGCCACTGGTAGTAACACCATTGACATTAACACTACCGATCATAACAGCACTGACAGTATCACCACCAGCAGTAACGGCACCACCAGTAACACCATCAACAGAACCTTGCATTTTGGTAGTAATGCCACCATTGACAGTAACACCATTAACAGAAACTCCACTGACAGTGACACCACCAACAGTAACACATCTGACAGTGACACCACCAACAGTAACACCATCAACAGTAACACCTCTGACAGTGACACCACCAACAGTAACATCACTGACAGTGACACCACCAACAGTAACACCTCTGACAGTGAGACCACCAACAGTAACACCATCAACAGTAACACCTCTGACAGTGACACCACCAACAGTAACACCACTGACAGTGACACCATCAACTGTAACAGCACCATCAGTAATAGCACTGACAGAACCACCATCAGTAGTAATGCCACCATTGACAGTAACACCATCAACTGTAATAGCTCTGGCAGTAATGTCATTGACAGTAACACCACCACCAGTAACACCATTGACAGAACCACCATCAGTAGTAATGCCACCATTGACAGTAACACCATCAACAGGAACTCCACTGACAGTAACACCACCAACAGTAACACCACTGACAGTGACACCATCAACAGTAACACCACTGACAGTGACACCATCAACTGTAACAGCACTGGCAGTAACACCACCGGCAGTAACAGCACTGGCAGTAAGTCCACTGAGAGTAATACCACCAGTAGTAATGGTACCACCACTAACACCACCAACATCGACAGTAAGATATTGACAGTAATGCCACTGACTGTATTGTAATAAACAACACCATCCGAATTGGCCCTTTAAAAATTAGGTTTCACTTTATTTTGATGGTCCCTTTAACACATTCTATTGACTATAAGTAATGTTGCACCTACATTTCTACTAACTCTCATTAGAGTGTTAGTAGTGTATTAGTTGACTTGTAGGGTTAGGGTTAGATTAAGTTGACACGTTCTTGCAAAGTTACTTATAATCAGTAGAATATCTGTTGGGAGACCAACACAATAAGGAGTTAGTAGATATGAAGCAGACAGTCTGAGAGTTTGTTGACTTGTAGTTGCAACATTACTTAATGTCAACAGAATGTTCAAAAGGGACCATCAATATAAAGTGTTACCAAAAATTATAATTATTTAAAACTCAATTGTAGCTGTTACTCAGTTTTTAGATGTTACCCAAGGTTTTTTTTTTTTTTTTTTTTTTACTACTTTCCATTACTGTCACCTGATGGAGATTTGCTTCTTTTTCACTGTCACCTATTGGCTTGTTTAGTTGGGGCAAGTAATATTACCAATTTAACTGCACTGACATTGTCAGATGAGAATATAATTCTAAACTGAATTGAGCTGGATAATGACTCTAACTTTACATCATCAAAACAAAACAGTTATTGAAATGAATTGGGTAACAATTTATTTTGAAAGTTCACTTTAGACATTCTACTAACAGTAAGTAACTTTGCAATTACATGTCAACTAGTAGTTATTAGAGTATTAGTAAACTGTCTGCTTAATATCTTCTAAAACTTTATTTTGATGGGTCCCCAACATACAACATACTGACTATGAGAAACTTTGCAAGTATATGCCAATGTATTCTACTAACCCTAAACTTAACCTAACAGTCTACTCTGAGAGTCAGTAGACATGTAGTTGCATATTAATGAGAATTCACGAGTTCTCCTGCCCATTCAGCCCTGCCAGGTAATGGTAAAATGAACTTGGCTTGCTGTCTGTGAAGTAATTATTAATCATTACGAAACCCGAGGCTCGGCTTGAGCTCTGAGTAAGGAACCCCCCAAAAAAGGCTTATAAAGGACAGCATCGACTGGAGAAATAAAGAATTTTGATTGTTCCCCCCAAAAAACTTATTTAACGCATTAAGGAGAAAAAAATGCTCCTGCGGGAGTGATGAGGAAAACTCTGCTATGGCGAAGAGGAAAGCTTTACAAAAGAAAGAAATTGCTGCTGATGGGTAAAAGCTAGTGAGGATTTGTCACTACTGCGGTAGTGACTAAGGAATATTGCAGGGTTTGAAGGACGACTCACTGCTGCGGCAATGAGCTGTTAGATATTAGGGTAGGAAAGCCACTGCTGCGACAGTGGAAAGATTGAATAAATTCAGAAAAGAAAGAAAAACTCACTGCTGTGGCAGTGAAGTGGTTAAAATTTTGCGGAAGAGAAAGTCTCTGCTGCGGCAGAGAAATAGCCAAATGACAAATAGTTAACGGCGAGTGCAATCGTTGCTGGGAGGATTTGATAAGGATTGACTTCTGTAGTGACAAAGGAAGAGAACTGTTTGATTAAAATATTGTAGGATGGGAAAGGCACTGCTGCGGCAGTGGAAAGGTTGATTAAGGTTAAGAAGAGAAATAAAAATTTCACTGCTGCGGTAGTAAAAAAGGTTAGAAGTTTGCAGGAGGTTTGCAGGAGAGAAAGTTGCTGCTGTGGCAACGGGAGGTTGGCAAGCCGACAGTCCTGGCCGTTTGACTGAGGGATTTATGATTGGGAGACAGGGAATTCCCTGCTTTGAGACATTGGGCTAGGTGATGCAATTGGAGCTAGAGGGTGGGGAAAGGGGAATCCCTGCTACTTCTGCGAAACGAAAGTAATTTGTTGTTTAATGAAAGACAGGCATGTGGTGGCTGGATTATTGAATGAGAGATTGGTGTGCTTGTCTGATTTGGAAAAGGTTTGATCTGATGTATGAATAGAAGGCATTCAAAGACCACCGGCCTAAGCTCTTTATTTGGATTTCGGGGAGACCATTTTGGGTGGCTGAAGTTGCGTCACCTATGCGAAAGGAATGACTGGAGTAATGGTTCGCTGAAATGCCTGATTAGGTCAGGACTGATTTGAGGTGTTTTTGAAACCAATGTCTGGAGATGGGCCAATCGTTGTCATCTACAAAAAGGGTGGGAGACTGAATTTGAGAACGTTTGTGAGCTAAGAAGAGGGCAATGGATTGGTAAGGCTGGAGGGGGGGTGGGTAAGTTAAAAATGAAAATATGATGGCCGTGCATTAACTGATCTTTAAAGTAACACGTTTTGTTACGTTTGATGTTAAAGCGAAATTGTGTCATTGTCCAGTATTTGGAGGTCTGAGAAGGCCATATGGATCCTGGGATTGAATTTGGAATTGCAGATGAAATCGGACCATCTGAGGAAACCAAAGAAAGCAAGTATGAAAAGGGTTGAGTAATCTGGCTTTGTTTTCGGAGTGGTAACCTGAACGAAGGGTGAGTAAGCAATTGCTTAATATTTCACGGGTGATGGGCAAGTGAGAATCTAGATGGCGGAATTGGGATTTTTCAATACCTTTTAAAAGCAGGGAGAGTGGAGGGTTGTTGATGGCAGCCGAAAATTAGTTTATGGAAAAAGTGGATACCACTAAGATATGTTTTTATGGAGCCGGGTTGGATCTGTTTGAAGTGGTGGAGAAAAGTTGCAAAAGAAGAAACAGTTGTGAGAGAGAAGTCAGGAAATTGAAGCTTGAGGTGAGAATGGAAGGTCCTGAAACAGTTCCAAGCCGTCCAGTATGAGCTGAGTGTTCTTGGAGAAATGGCTTGGAGGATGAGATGGGTGGATAAGTCGTGAAGATGCAGGAGAGGGTGGTTTATTGGAATGTCAGGTCCGAATAAGGAGGGACAGGTGTGGGTGACTGGTCTGCCTAAGGAGCTAATGATCTGAATTTCTGAATCTGAAATCAAAACGGGAAAGAGAATCAGCAACTGAGTTTTTACAACCTGGTATATGGACTGATTTAATTATGAACTGGTTGCAGGTAGACGTCCAGATCAAACGTCTTAGAAAAGGCACGATTTCCGTGGAACTGGATCTGCCTTTATTTATGCAGTGGACTGCTGCTGAGTTGTCGCAATGGAAGAGGATGCTTTTAGAAGCCCATTCTTTCCCCCATAATGTCGCGGCGATGACGATTGGGTAGAGCTCGAATAGAGCGGAGGAGATGGACGGTTTCAAATTTAGGAGTTCGGGAGGCCATGTGGAAGCGAACCAGCGACCTTGGAAATACCCCCTGAATCCAACTGAGGGGGCTGCTTTGGTGAACAGGTGCATGTCGTTGGCTAGCACAACGTGGGCGTCGTACAAAAGGGTCTGGTTATTGCATTGATTAAGGAACAAAAGCCAGAGATTTAGATCTGCTCTACACAATTCATTCAGGGTGACTAAATCGTTTAAGCTGGAGACAGAAGATGCTAGAGAGAGAAGGTGGGAGATAAAATTGATTTTTTATTTTACCCTAAAATAAAGTGTTATCGGAAATTCTTGTGGCCGAAGTATGGTTATTAATTACGTTGGAAATTCTGT
Organism: Acrossocheilus fasciatus; assembly: GCA_036784905.1. Lineage (NCBI taxonomy): Eukaryota > Metazoa > Chordata > Actinopteri > Cypriniformes > Cyprinidae > Acrossocheilus > Acrossocheilus fasciatus. Next base: position 21,448,600 of record CM071941.1, on the reverse strand, counting down.
TGATTTTCTCTTTCGGGAGCGAGGCTTAGAATTTGACTGAATCGAGGCGAATTCCAAGGAACTCGAGGGAGGTGGCGGGTCCCTCAATTTTCTCAGATGCAATTGGAATGCCTAGTTAGGAGAAAACTCTTTGAATTGTGCTGAGGTGGGCGGCCGGAGGTGAATGTCTGGGTGATACAATGAGGAAATCCTCTAGCCGATGAATTAGGTAGGGGATGTTGTAATTGTTAGCAAGGAACGGTCGTGTAGAGAGTATAGGATGGAGGACGGGCTGGAGTAAGGTTGAGGGAGGAAGGCTGATAGGGGGAAAAGACGAGGCAGGCACTGTTTGCGGAGGCAGCCTCACGTTGGGTTCTGTGCTCGTAGAAGGAAAGAAAGAAGTAGATGAGGAAATATAAGGGGGATGCAGACAAAAGACTGGAGCGGGACACGATTGTGGAGGCAGCCTCATGCTGGGGGGCGCTCCGGAGATAGTTGGAAAAGAAGTAGGAGGAGGAAGGGCAGGAGCGGTATTTTGTGAGGAATGGGCGAGGCTGAGCAAATCTGAGGTTGGTAAAAGGTGGGCTACGACAGGAGGAATAATGGTGTGGGCAAGGGCAAAGGTGGGAGCTTGGGAGCATGTTTGAGGGGCTAAGTTGTCCTGTGAAATCAAAGGGCTTAAGACCGTGGCTGCGAGACCTGCGCTATTGGTTTGGGGGGCGGGGATTACAGCTGCGAGGGCGGGTCGCAGGTGCAAGTGCAGGTGCTGTGGCCGGGGAGGAAATGCTGGTAGAGACCGAGGCTGTCTGGGCCTCCATGTTGAAAGAGGCTAGCCTAGCTCTTTTAGACAGTCGACTGGAAGCCTTTTGAGGGTGGGTGGGAGGTACAGTTGGTGGATTCTCTCCAGATAGTGACTTCGTGTAAAGAGCGTACAACTGAACATGTTTCATGGAATAGGGCAGGGCCTCCATGCCAGAAGAATAGTCGCTGTTGTGAACTTCATTTAGTTGACATGTAGTTACAAAGTTATTTATAGTTACTAGAATGTATAAAGTGGACTATCGAAATAAAGTGTAACCATGAAGGGAAACAACATTGAACTAAATTGATAAATTGAGCTGAATAATGACACTAGTGCCTTCTTAAGGCTGCTTTACAGCTGAAATTAAATGTTTAACATAATGGAAGAATTTTACAATATTAACACTGTTATAGGTTCCTGTTTATTAATGTGATGCAGCTTCTTTGAAAGAATCTGTATTGTATAATACAGCTATATAAACATCATGACACTGATTGGCTAATGGCACTCTATCCTTTTGGTGCTATTACATTGCAGTAACACTGCTAATATTTAAAAATTATTGACAATTGATTTTTATTGTAAATTGTTAAATACAATTTTATTTATTTTTATATTCTGACAAAGCTTATTTATACAACATTATGCAATTATACAACAGGATTTTTTGCTTATTTTATTACTTTTTTTAAACTGTAAATTTAGTCCGTTTTTTTAAACTGACACTTAGCATACAGTTTGGTTTGGCGGTATGGTTCTGTTCTGGGCACTCCCTGCCCATCCATGCAGCCTGTCATGTATGAGCAGGGAGAGCAGCAATAATAACCCCAGGAGTTGGGGATGGAGGAGGGTAATTTGCTCCTGAGCATGCAAAAAGCTGCTGAATAATACTGAATAGAGCTTATATAGGAATGCCGTGATAGGTGTCATATTCCTATAGGTAGATGTGATCAGCTGATGCAAGCTTGACTCATGTGACCTGCCAGAACTAACGCTATACGCTTAATTTGTCTCTGATTATGAAGCACTGACATATTTTCATGCTCCAAAACATTAATTAAATTACATTAAATTAAATATTTAAAAGAATAATTACATGTATTAATTAAATAAAAAGTCATACTGCTTTGTAATGACATAAGGATGAGTAAATAATGACAAAATTAAAATTTTTGGGTAACTATCCCTTTAAGCAGTCTAACCGAATCAGTTTAAGAATTTGAATCATTCAGAGGAAACCCTAACTAGGCTGTCTTAGGAATATCAACACTGTGCTGCCGTGCAACCGTGTAAATAGCACCCCTGTGAAAGCCAGAGCTAAAGCCATGCTGTTTCATTTTCACTGCACCAACAACTGCAGCAAGCCACAAAGTCACACTGACCTATTCAACACCTGTGAGCTGTAACACAAGCCAATAGCACAAGTGCCACAAATGACAACAGCATTATACAGTCCCTCTTATTGTGTCTTGCTCGCCATATTTTCCAGCAGAAAAAAAAAAAAACCTGTGCTTGTCAGTGCCTATTCAGATCCTTAGACAGAGTATTAAGGGACAATATTCCTGGGCCACGAGGAGGTATATGAGAGTCACATGATGGCCACTGATCAACTGTAAGTGCCAAAGGTTCCTGGATTATGAAAGCATCCACAGCTTGAAATAACATGACCTTTGCTGAAGTGAACATGGCAGTCAAGTGTGTATATGTATATGTATGTGTGTGTGTGTGTGTGTGTGTGTGTGTGTGTGTGTGTGTGTGTGTGTGTGTGTGTGTGTGTGTGAAATCTATAACACACAATACAATATGATGTCAGGGGTCTTTATGCGTCAGTCTTATTTATGCTTTTTTTCCCCATGTGACCAGACCAGCATTCCCTCATAAAACATTAAACACACATGGTCAATGCAACACAACAATGTTAAAGTGGGTCAGGAAATACCCCCACTCTCTCCTCATGTAACCTGGCACAGCAGTCCAACAGCTGCCGTGGACTGACCCTGGGTTAAGAATATGTATTTCATGTAAGATCTATTTATTAATCAACATTATTTATGCTGTGCAGTGCTCTGTTAATGGAACTAGTTTAAGGATTCTGTAATTGGATTGATACATGAGAATGTACTTTTGGTTGTTCCCCAATGAATTCAGTGACTATTTGTGATAACTGACAGAATTCAGCCAGTACAGTTTTTATCTTACTATACATTGTTACATAATATAGTAACAGTTACTCTTAAATTGTTACTCTGAGACAGTTATGTCAAAGTACAGCTATTAAATGTACATTTTATTTTGAAGAACAGTCACTGTTCAGTATTATATTGTAGTGATTTTTTATAGATAATGTGGTAAACATAAATAATACCTTAAACATTATTGTACACTGACTCAATTAAATGATAAATTCTGGCTTTAACAGCAAACTCTAAATCTACAGAAAAGGATATCGGCAAAGTGATAAATCAGACACATACCGCCCCCTAGTGTACACAAACAACACAGAAAGAAAGTATACAGTTTTAACTTGTAGTGTTGTTTTAGAATGAAATATTCTAGTTTTGTAATCTGCATACCACAAGTCTTATCTCATATACTTTTACCCTTTAAACGACTATATTTATAGGCCTAGACATAGTCATATTGCTGTGTAATTTAATTCAATCGTATGCTTGTTCCCTACATGAAAACAGGAATTAATAACAGTGTATATTACATTTCCTAAACTTAATACCCTGCAAACCATTACATGAAAAGGTTTTTAAATGATATTTCCTCTTTTTGTGTATACATATTTCGATTCACAAATCTACTAAACATCTTTGGACAAATATTTTAGGATTTATTAGGAGTGAAATTTGCGATTAGTGTGCATTGTTTTGGAAGAATGTGGTGCCAGGTTTGTTGATTGTTTCATCTAAAAAACACACTTTTATGCAACAAGTCTGATCCTGTTCTTTTCCACATTTCATTCCACAGAACCACATATTCAAATTCTGAAAGAAATTGAGCAATTTCTTAAACTGTCCATGAACAACAACAACAACAAAAAACTTATCTTCGTGTGCGTGTGTGTGTGTGTGTGTGTGTGTGTGTTATTGACGTAATTCTCAAAACTTGTCAATATTTCCAGTTTATACTATTTGCAATTATATTGTTTGTATGTAGGCCTAAAAGTATTGTGTTCATATTTATTATTATTACAAACAGAATATAATATAAATATTTCTCACAAATAGCTAATTCTAAGATACTTTACAACACATTCACAGTTATGTTTTCAGGGATGTGCAGTGTTACATACCTCTTCCTGCCTGAACTCTTCTTGTTAATGTGAAAATCCAATTAAAGGAGCAGAGAGTTTACAAACAAACAAACAAAAAAACTTGATGATGTGGTGTGTCCGGAAATCTGTGCAGTTATTTCCATTTTCAGTTGCAGGCCTTGATTTTCCAAGTCCAGCCAATGAGCAGATGAGTTTTTTCCTTTCTCACAGTGACGTCATAATGAATCTCTTTTTGTGCTGAATTCATGATCCTCTCTTGATGCTGTTGCAGAGCAGAAATGAAGACACTTCTCCATTTTTTACGGATGTGGGCTATATGATGTTATATTGTTACTTTGTATTCACATTTGATATATTGGCTAAGCCTCTGTTGGCTCTTTTAGTTTAACTAGGCCTTATAAGAATGTAAACCTGCCTACCTGAGGGTTGATGGGTTTTTTTTTTTTTTCATTTAACTGAATTCATGAATGTACCTTCTTTTAAAATAAAAGCACCAGAAGCCATCTTTCATGTGAATAAATTAAGGGAACAATAAAAGCCCAATGTCACCAGAACCGTCTGGAAAGTTGCTATGGAAACACATTTAGTATCTTAAAGACTGCAGTTTCCACCTTTGTCCACTAGATAACGCTAGTGTATTTTAAAAAGAACTCGTGTCCAGATTTGAGCGCACTTTGTTGAAATCGAGCCTCTCCTCATTCATCCCCTACACATCTGTTGATAATATGAAGAAATGAAGAAGCTTCATGTTGTCTATCCCTGAAGTGCTTCTACATAGTTAATATTAACATAATAATGTTATCATGTAATTTTAAGATGCCATAACCTTTCAATGCTAATTCAGTGCCACTGATATTATGACAAACTGAAAATGCAGTGTGTTCCTAAAATTAACAATCACAAAGCTGGTTTGCTCTTCTACTGATCGTCCTCAAAAAAGCACGGAGATATGCATTTCTCAAATTTCCAAATTTAACGTTGCACATTAATAATAATATTTTAAATAAGATGGGGCAAGTCGGTTTTTTTCCCAAATGACCTTGCAGTTGAACTGCCCTCTCTAGAAAAAATAAATAAATAACAAAAAAGTTACATATATTGGTCCTACTATTTCTTTCAAATTAGCAATTTGTATGTAAACGTCTGTTTCGCACGGTCACCAAATTTCTGAAAAAACTAAAAGATCACGCGCCAACGAATTTGTGGACTAAGTTTAGTATACGAATAAAGTGCTACACGTGGATTTAATTGGGCTTGCTTATATATAACATACGTTCTATTTAATTATCATTTTTTATGTTTGCGCCTATATAACTACGTCTCGCGCTTCGATGATCTACAATCACAACAATGGAAGACCGTTTAGAAAACAATCGCACATCACGTTATAGTAAAATCCACGGTCGTCGTTTCCAAATGAAGTGTTGTTCCTCGCAGATCTACTCAAGCCAGCGCGAGGGATGAGGATGTACTCACAGAGAAAGGTGCGCTTCTTTGGGTTTATAATTGTTGGCTTTCTACATTCATACATCAGTAAGCTTCCCTGTGTATGCTTTATGGGGGCTGCAGTTGGTGTACTTGACTGAATCTCCATCCTCTGAATCCAAATAGTCTGATTTAGAAAGGGACGCTTTGCTGTCACTCCTTTTAAATTCACCAAACGAGGTTTGCTGCTGGCCACACGTTACATGCGTGTACTGCATCTGCTCCTCGTGCTCGGTCTCCCTGTGATAGAAGTAATTGAAATTGGACACAATGACGGGCACTGGAAGCGCAATGGTGAGCACACCAGCGATGGCACATAAAGAGCCCACTATTTTGCCACCGATGGTGACTGGGCACATGTCCCCGTAGCCCACAGTTGTCATGGAAACCACTGCCCACCAGAAGGCATCGGGGATGCTGCTGAACCCCGAGTCGGGGTCGTCTGTCTCGGCGAAATACACGGCGCTGGAGAACAGTATAACTCCAATGAAAAGGAAGAATATGAGGAGACCCAGTTCCCGCATGCTCGCCTGCAGGGTCTTGCCCAAGATCTGAAGCCCCTTCGAGTGTCTGGAAAGCTTGAATATGCGGAACACCCGCACCAAGCGAATGACCCTCAGGATGGCCAGAGACATCGCCTGCTGGCCGTTGCCCTGATGCTCGGCCAACTCCAGACCCAAGGTGATGAAGTAGGGAATAATAGCCACGATGTCGATTGTGTTCATGATATTCTTGAAGAAGGCGGGCTTGCTTGGGCACGCGAGAAACCTCACGAGCAATTCAAAGGAGAACCAGATTATACAAAGGGTCTCCACAATAAAGAAGGGATCTGTGAATGGATTGGGCTTCTTTAAACTAGCAGTTCCGTTGAATGCGAGGTGCTCCTCGTACATTTTCCCGTCCTCCCTAAACTCTGGTAAAGTCTCCAAGCAAAAGATAACAATTGATATCAAAATTACGAGCACCGAGACTATTGCGATGCCCCTCGCGGGTCCAGAGCTCTCGGGGTACTCAAACAGCAGCCAGACCTGTCTCTGAAACTCGTTTTCGGGCAAAGGTCGCTCTTCCTCCTTGATGAAACCCTCGTCCTCCTTAAAATTCTCAATGACTTCTTCTCCTAACTCGTAGAATTTGATCTCCTCCATAAAGATGTCCACAGGCACATTGACGGGTCTCCTCAGCCTGCCTCCAGACTGATAGTAGTAGAGAATGGCATCAAAGCTCGGTCGGTTCCTGTCAAAGAAGTACTCGTTCCTCAGAGGGTCGAAGAAGCGCATTCTTTTCCTGGGGTCACCGAGTAAGGTGGCAGGGAATTGCGCCAGTGTTTTTAGTTGGGTTTCGAAGCGCAACCCGGAGATGTTGATAACCACCCGCTCGCAGCACTCCTGGTCTGCCCGTTCAGGGTCGTAAACATCTTGGGACAGGGCTGCCAATGCCACAGTCTCATCAAGGTTCTCCCCGGGCACCACAGTCATGTTTGTCCCCTCAAAAGGGCGAGTCGTTTTCGCGCCCCGCTTCTCACGCTGTTCGTGGAAGATAGTCAGAGCACTTGTAGAGCGGCGCGTGTCGCGTCACTTCGCGCGCATTTTCCTCACGGAGGTTTCTCCACATTCCCTCCCCAAGCTGAGGCTGGCAGTCTGGTCGATTGGCTGTCACATTCACAGCATTTTAAGCAGCAATGTCCTCCCTCACTCTCTCGCTTTCTCCAAGCGCTATGGCAAGCCGTTGTAACATTTATTATTTTAAACAACAAACAAAATGTTACAGGTGCTTTTTCATGAGTCTGATATTCTAATATGTAGTTTTCTATTTCACTAGTAGCTATCCAGATGTGGATTAATGAATATTTTTTGGAGTAGCTCCACTTAAGTTGACTTAGACATGTTTTACAATAAATAAATATCCCTTTAAAAAAAATAAAAATAAAAAGATAGGTTGCTCCAAACACTTTTAAAAGGCTTTAAAAATTTTTTTTTTTTTTTTAAATGTTGGTGTCATGTATTCATTATTATGTTGGGTTACACTTTATTTCGATAGTCCACTTTAGACATTCTACTAACTATAAGTAACTTTGTATCTACATGTCAACTAATTCTCATTAATTTGCAACTACATGTCTACTAACTCTCAGTAGGGTTAGGGTTAGTAGAATAAGTTGGCATATACTTGCAAAGTTTCTCATACTCAGTATGTTTTATATTGTGGACCCATCAAAATAAAGTGTTAGAAGTTATTAAGCAGACCGTCTACTAATACTTTAATGACTGCTAGTTGACATGTAGTTGCAAAGTTACTTACTGTTAGCAGAATGTCTAAAGTGGACTATCAAAATAAAGTGTTACCTCATGTTGTTGCATGCTGTGAATCAATAATTCCCAGATATGGAAATTATCTAATAACAACTGCAAAACTCATTTAATCTGAAAAGGTTAACAGTGCATTCCCTTAATTGTAAACACAAACAGACACAATTTTAAAACAGGGTAAACAATTTACAGTAATTGAGAATTAGGATACAAACACACATTATCTGTGTAACAATTCAGAGATTTCATTCTTCGAAGGCTGCATTCAAAGACTGAATGCATCAGAGCGGCATGAAGAAGGCTGTCCCATTTCAAACAGATTCATTGCATGCACATGACGACTTGTTTTTTGTTTGTGTGTTTGTTTTTATAAAAAAAATTAAAATAAAAACATACAAACACAAAATAATAATAAAAAAACACACAAACTTTAAAGCATTTCAAATGTTGATGAGTTTATTCTATTAATTATGTATTTAAATATTTAGACGTGAACCCTGTTTTGTTTTCAGACAGTTATATCTTTCATGTCCAATACAAATTTTACTGCTGCTCAACAATGGCAGCTGTCACAGTCGATAGCTGACATAATAATTTGTAGGTTATATTGTTTAAAGTGTCATGAAACCCTAAAATACATGATAAAACAGATGTTAACATATATGAACAGATTGCACATCAGTGAACACAACTTTAGCACTCATTATGTCTATTGTTAAGGGAAAAGTGGTTATTTTGAAAAAAATTTCGCTCTTCAGAAAGAAAAGTTGAACCATATGCGTTAATTTGGAGTGGTGATTTGCTGCCGTGGCTAATGAGTACACGTCAGTTTCTGAGCTTTTCTCAGTATTATTCATGAGAATGAACTCTTATGATCCAATCACTGTACTGAATTATCTGTAAACATGGACCGTAACAATATTTAATATAACAACAAGTAGAGCGGGCATGGGAGAGCAGTTTCTGCATAGAATGCTGCAAGGAGTTTAACAACACTCGCTGGGCGGATCATAGTTCATATCCGGACCGGAGCAATCATGTTTTATATTCTCTCCTGCTCCAAATATGATCCACCACCATATAGGCACACATATCATGTCTTTTTGAAATAAAAGATGCACAAATAAGGGCGCTGATGGTACTGATCATGAACGTGATGACATGATGGATTATTGTGATACACCGCAAACAATGATATATAGACTGAAAATTCAAAGAAGAGTAAACAAAAAGTGACTGCCTTTATTCTTTCTATTTAAAGATATTTTAATATTCATTTGTCTGTATAATGAGTGTGTTGTAAGTCTGTGTTTTATTGGTTGGTTTACACTCCCACTTTTCCACAGTTTTACACGCCCATTTCTTGAGTTTTTTTTCTAAGGTGTGAAAGACCAGCGCTGAAACAGGGGGGTTTCATTACACTTTAACAGTGATCAGTTCAAAATTCATGTACTTTGAGGGATGGAGTCCTTGAATTAGAATACAGATACAAGATCTCACCTCGTGCAGTTTCAATGATCATGAGAACGGTGAGGAATGAGCCCAGAACTACACGGGAGGATCTTGTCAATGATCTCAAGGCAGCTGGGACCATAGTCACCAAGAAAACAATTGGTAACACACTACGCCGTGAAGGACTGCAATCCTGCAGTGCCCGCAAGGTCCCCCTGCTCAAGAAAGCATACAGACCTGTCTGACGTTTGCCAATGATTCAGAGGAGAACTGGGTGAAAGTGTTGTGGTCAGATGAGACCAAAATCGAGCTCTTTGGCATCAATTCAACTTGCTGTGTTTGGAGGAGGAGAAGGAGGAATGCTGCCTATGACCCCAAGAACACCATCCCATTATATTTTGGGGGTGTTTTTCTGCTAAGGGGACAGGACAACTGCACCGCATCAAGGGGACGATGGACGGGGCCATGTACTGTTAGGTCCAGGGCATTGAAAATCGGTCGTGGATGGGTATTTCAGCATGACAATAACCCAAAATACCCGGCCAAGGCAACAAAGGAGTGGCTCAAGAAGAAGCACATTAAGGTCCTGGAGTGGCTGCCAGTCTCCAGACCTTAATCCCATAGAAAATCTGTGGAGGGAGCTGAAGGTTCGAGTTGCCAAACGTCAGCCTTGAAACCTTAATGTCTTGGAGATGATCTGCAAAGAGGAGTGGGACAAAATCCCTCCTGAGATGTGTGCAAACCTGGTGGCCAATTACAAGAAACGTCTGACCTCTGTGATTGCCAACAAGGGTTTTGCCACCAATTACTATGTCATGTTTTGCGAAGGGGTCAAATACTTATATCAGTTATTTCACAAGTTCACACTTACATATAATTAGCTGGAGTATAGTAATGCATATTTGACGTGCTGTCCGGGGAAGGGCTCCGAGCTCGGGAACGGCCCTAACCCAGAGTACCCCCCCCCCATATAAGTGTAGTAAGAACTCAAAGGTGGAGAAGGGGTGGTGGAGGGAAGCTGATTAACCGTCAAAGGATAGAGGTATGTCAGCTATATTTATATACTATGGTGTTGATTAACTTGAGTGCGTTCCTCTTGTGTTAATAAGGCTAAGTATCTGATGCACTCCTCCCGAACTTTGTTAATAAAACATCATTAAAATGCAAATCAATTTAACTTTTTTGATGTGTATTTTTCTGGATTTTTTTGTTTTTCTGGATTTTTTTTTTTTTTTTTTGTTATACTGTCTCTCACCGTTCAAATAAACCTACCATTAAAATTATAGACTGATCATTTCTTTGTTAGTGGGCAGACGTACAAAATCAGCAGGGGATCCAATAATTTTTTTCCCTCAGCTTTATTTATAGAATCACAAAGAAGCAATTACACTTTTGCATTTTCAAAAGAAACTGTGTGTGGTGCTTGACTGGACAATAAATGTAGGCAAAGTGTAGTAACATAAAAAGAGATACATTTCATTTAAGGGCTAAATGCAAACACAGCTTGCCATAGAGGGCTGTTTATGAATGTACACATTTGGAATTATTATGGGAATGCACATCCAAATCCAGCTGATGTTTAGGAATAATATTGTTTGCACAGTTTAAATAAACCATTTTTCGCGTAATCTTTGGTGGCAACAATTAGTTGCTTTGAAGTTAGTTTGTAATTTCATTGGTATTTTATTGATTTACAAAGTTTTGGAGCACAAAGCACAATGGCTCTCTACATTTCAGGTTCTTCTCATTCCTAGTTAGATTGTGCTTCATTTTAAAGGGTATTTGTTGCACTCATCTTATGATGTCATTGTTCAAATACTCCAAACTGTAAAACACTTGCAGCGATTATGCAAGTGTCTGAAAAGCTCTAAAATGCTTCAACAGAACATTCAGTGGTGGGTGGAGTTGTGGGCCAAGTTGAAAAGAATGACGTGGAGACCCAAAATAGAAATAGATTTCTTTTCCCATGGAGTAAATCCGGGAGCAGCACATGGAGAGAAAAAAAACTACACAAGGGTCATACCCTTTGTTAAAAAGACATTTGCATAGTTAATAGATTTTCAAGACACAGATTCATGTTTGAGTGACACTGCAGGTTATTCAAATTGTTTTAAAACAGACAGAAATTGTATTTCAGTTATATTAGGCAAACTTTCCTGTTGACATTTTAGAAAAAGGTCAAAATAGAAAAGAATAAAGTCATCCTTCATTCCTCCTTTTCCCCATACATGACATTGTTTTTTCCCTTCCATTTATGACCTTGTATCATGCTTCCTATATGTGCTAGGTACTGCATCAGAAACCCCACAGACAATCAAACACATAATCTAAAGTCATTTTTCGCACATCAAGTTCATCAGTAATTAACTGTATAACAGATGTCTCCATTCATCTCAATGACCTAATGTTTAATTAGACTTAGTGAAGGAGTGTGTTAATGACCTTAATGCTCTTAACTAGTTTGACAAGTTGAATTGGTTTATAACATCACAGCATTAATTTCTGATCTTGAAAAACATCTGGATGTAACGTCTATAAGCTGTTTTCATTTACCTTTTTTTCTTTATTTATCATAATTAAAGATTGAAATATCAGAGGAATGGCAGTTCTGTGGTTTAATTGACCCCTTGATATTTTCATATTTTGCTTTTCCACCGATTTGGTTTTTTAACGAAATCAGTTCCTACCATATTTATCACATTATTGTGAGCCCCTTTGAACCGGCAATCATTACTCAAGAACACAGCTCGCTCACTCACTCACTTACACACACACACACACACACACACACACATATATACATCTCAGGTATCCAGCATCCTGCGGACTCTATCAAGGTGACCCCCTCTCCATCAGTGAGCGACTGCTGCAGCGATTTATGCGTCGTTGAGAGGACATGTTTTTATGCTGCTGTGGAACAGATGAGAAGGTTTTCCTAGACTGTCATTTTGTCCAGGGATGCATTAAGGAAATGCACAGGTCACTGCCGGTGTCCTGGAAGATTAAATTTACAGGCTCCGCCTGTATAACATAAGAGCTACTGATTGGCTGAAAAATGAGGAAGGGTGTCATTCATTGTGAGTGTGTGTGGGACATACAGCATCACTTTAATGTAAGGCATTCATACAGTATATCTTTATCTTTACATTTAGAAACATGGAACATACCAAATGTATTGACAGACATGAACATGATATTAAGTTAAAATATCTTCATTTATAGATGCCAAAGTGTATATATTTTAGAAAATTTAACTTTTCACTGTTTTGAATAACTTTTTTAACTTAAGATAATTTCAGTGATCCTGGGGTATGACATATTATTTTTAGGTAGAAAAAAGTACAAATACTGAATGCAGTTCATCAAGTAATATGAGCTTATGAATATGGCATGCACAATAATTATATAACATTTATTTATAAAAATGCTGTTTAAAAAAAGATATTATGCACTTCATTGTATGTCACATGCAGGACATTTAAGCTATTTTGACACACTGGATTGCTAAAAATCTTTTTCCATAGTGTGGAGGTGTCACAGTGTGCTGGGTACATGAACATGGAAAAAGTTTCATATAAATTTTACAAATTTAATTAATAGTAGGAAGTAAAACTATGAAAGCCTGTTTCTACTTCAGTATTTAAAATATAAAACATTTACTGTGACATTTTGAACTTATTTCATAATTTGAACTTGAAATTGATCATTTCAACTTTATTACTTGTAATTGTATCTTTATATTTCAAAACTGTAATTCAAAATTCTGACTTTTTTCTCAATAGCAGCTTTATCGTAATTGTGACATTTTTTTCATGCAATTAACAATTTGTTCTCTCCCAATTGCAACTTTATTTCTCATAATTGTGTCTTTATTTCCTGTAATTGTGACTTCTTATCTCATCAGAAGTCAGAAAGAGCTTTATTGCCTAGTGTGTTTGCACATACAAGGAATTTGTTTTAGTGTCACAAGCTTCCAGTAAACAGAGACAAGAACATCAACACACAGATAATAAAATTAAGATGTGAATAAAATACGCATATATAAATATAAATAAACCACAAAAAAATAATAAATTGTATATACAGGTGTGCTATAGATAAAATAGAATAGGAATAGAATAAAAAAAAGAGTTGTAGGGATGTACTAGGTGTTATGTTTGGTGGTGTCCAAAAAGGTAGCTTCTTTAATGACGATAAGTAAATCAAGAAACAAACACACATAACATTGTTAACTTAACTTAATCACGGACAAACATAGGGGGTGAACTCAAGACTTATAAAGGAGCGGGAACAAAAGAGCAAACAACATAATCAAACTCAGGTGGGGACAATCAAACGATAATTAACTAATGAGGGCAGGAACTAAACCAAATAAGGAAAATCAGGACTGAGACGGGCAGACATGTAACACTAGGATGTATGGTGATAAATAAGTAAGGTTATTGCACATACATTTATTGCACAATAGGAGAAGATTTTACTGTTCATGAGGTAGATTGCCTGGGGAAACAAACTGTTCTTGTGCCTGGCTGTCCTGGTATTCGGTGCTCTGTAGCGCCAACCAGATGGTAAAAGTTCAAAAAGGAGATGGCTTGGATGTGAGGGATTCAGAGTGATTTTCTGATCCCTTTCCCTCACTCTGGATGTATACAGTTCTTACAGGGAGGGCAGGGGAGCACCAATAATCCTTTCAGTAGTCCGAACCATTCTCTGTCTTCTAATGTCTGATTTTGTAGCAGAACTAACTGCAAACTTCAGGAGCTTGACAGAGGGGTCTTTAGAGGTGCAGTCATTGGTGTACAGGGAGAAGAGCAGTGGGGCACAACCTTGAGGGGCACCAATGCTGGTGGTGTGGCTGTTGGATGTGAATTTACCAATTCTCAATAGCTGTTGCCTGAAAGAAAGCTGGTGATAGAGTTAGGAACAGAGAGCTGGGCTAGTTTGATCTAAAGGTGTGTTGGGATGATGGTGTTGAAAGCAGAGCTAAAATCCACAAACAAGATCCTCATATAAGTCCCTATTTTGTCCAGATGTTGCAGCATGAAGTTTAGATTTTGACTCATGACTTTGACATTGACTCATGACTTTGTCTTGACTTAATTTCTTATTTTAAACCGTATTTCACCTTTGCCTGATGTTATATCTGTCCGACTGCCACAAGAGGTCGCCTCTCCATCATATTGACTCTCCATCATATTATCACACCACACAGACTGTTACATGTCACTCACTACAGTTCCCATCTTACATTGCACTGATTACACACACACAGCTGAATGCACTGATTACACACACACAGCTGAATCCAATCAGACATGCTTTATAAGCCTTGGACTTCCTCTTTCAGATCGCCAAGTATTGTCTAGTGTTTATCACTCTCCCAGTGATAGCTACTTTACGGAGCCCTTCCATGTTTTCTGAGTCTAAGTCTAAGTCTAGTTTATCCAGTTTATTGCCTGAGTCATTCGTATCTAGATCCTTGCCTGTGTATTTCAGACTGCCCTATCGTCTTGCCGTTTGGACTCTGTTTGCCCCTCTGTTTGTGTTTACGGATTACCCCTTTGTCAAGCCCTCTGGATTCTGTTCACCGATCGAAGACCCACGCTTGCCCTAGGATTACTCTGTCTTGCCTGTGTTGTACTTGTTTACCATTATCTGAACCTTGCCTGTTTCATGACCACGTCTCTAATAAAAGCCTAGCAAATAGATCAACACGTCTCACGTCTCGTTCGCCCCTGACGATACCGATGATGAAATATTTCTATCCATAGTATGATGTGTTTCTGTTTCGTATGTATCACATGCTTCGTGAGAGTTCAATACACAGAAAAAAATGAAAACACAATTTCAACAGATAAAGAGAACTGCCCATATTATACATTTGGAACCATAATTAGTCTTCACTTTGCCTTAAAGGGTTAGTTCGCCCATTTAAGACATGAAGTTGTATGCAATCCTTACCAGCACTATAGTGCATACACACTGACCCACCCTTTAGTCACCTCCCTGGTCAGAGTTCTGGCCGCTGAAAGTTTTTCAAGATAGTACTCCCGGTTAGTTTCCGGGGCCTCAAAACTGTGCGCTTTTACGTGAAAAAATTATTTGCGTTTCAAAGCTTGATTAATTTACATCACAAAAAACACGCCTGACAAAATTCATACCTCAGTTTTAATCGGCACTATTTTCTTTCCATTTCTATCAATCCGCGCTGCTGTCAACGTCAACAGTGCGCACGTTCAGATCAGCTGTTCCATAGTGTTTACACAATCGAATGACAACGACATAAAAAGTAGAAAATGAACAATGGTGCGAACTTGTAAATTCCCAGGCTGTGACCACAAGAATGTGCCGGGATCACCGTTCAGATTCCATCGTTTTCCAGTTTCGGATATAGCTACGAGACAGCTTTGGCTGGTTGTCATCGGCTACTCTGCGGGAGCTAAAATATCGAGAATCAAGGATTTCCGTGTGTGCAGTGCGCACTTCAGCGAAGACGATTACATCCCCAACCAAGGAGGAAAAAGAAAAAAAATGATTTTAAAGAGTTTTGCTGTACCAGTACCACGAGTAAGCTCTATTTACTAACTTTATGATCCAATGTCTAAACTGTACGGTAAACAAGCTGATGTTTAGACTCCAGTGGAAATCACGTGAAAAGAAGTCTAATATAAAAACAGTATATATACTCCGGTTCATAAAGGTATCCCTTTGGCGTTGTGCTAAAATTACTTTCATCATCATCTGTTCCGTCTGACATTGTGCTAAAATTGGTTTCGTCATCAGAAGTTTCGTAGTCAGACATGTTGTCAGCGAGTCGCGCTATCAACAGCTGATCTGAACGTGCGCACTGTTGACGTTGACAGCAGCGCGGATTGATAGAAATGGAAAGAAAATAGTGCCGATTGAAACTGAGGTATGAATTTTGTCAGGCGTGTTTTTTGTGATGTAAATTAATCAAGCTTTGAAACGCAAATACTTTTTTCACGTAAAAACGCACAGTTTTGAGGCCCCGGAAACTAACCGGGAGTACTATCTTGAAAAACTTCCAGCGGCCAGAACTCTGACCAGGGAGGTGACTAAAGGGTGGGTCAGTGTGTATGCACTATAGTGCTGGTAAGGATTGCATACAACTTCATGTCTTAAATGGGCGAACTAACCCTTTAAACAGCAAATAACTGGAAATCCACATGTTTGCTGTGACATTCTACATCCAAACACATTTGAGGGCAATGATGTCTAAAGGTTTTATAAATGTTTTATTAAACAGTAGATGATCAGTTCATTAGGTCACATGTAACAACAGAAAATAAGAGTCACTTGTAACTGTGGAATGGACATATAAATGATGTAGAGACTATTTACACACAGTATGCACAAGTGAAGCAGTCTGCATTACAGCTGTGTACATCTCGACTTACTAACTTTGAAAAAATATTCTTAATAGCAGCGAGGTTGTTGTTAGTTTGACATATTATTGCTGTCATTGCACAGTCCTTCTATTTACACAAGATGTGGTTGGCAAAATGCTTGTTTGATTTCCAAATACCCAAAGTATACATACAGTGTCATTATAATACACATTAATCCAATAGTCTAGTCGCAATGAAAGCACGTTTGAAATCTAAAGGCTGGGATGCACTACACTTTGCATTTTTGCCTGGAACTGTAGTGTGAAGGAGTTGACTCTAGTTGCCAAAAATCAGAACCATGCTGCAGATTTTGAGCAATCAGAGTTGACGGTTTTGACAGAAAATCATGCGGTGCATGATGGGTACAGGTTACAGTGTTTTAGTTTTAAACTAGGATTAAATGGATTCCACTGATATGAATGTTCGATCTTTTGAGGTGATTTTAGAACACACATCAAAGCGATTGGCCGCTGCCCAGTGTTTTTTTTGGTACTTATTTGCATAAATTCATATTTTGAGGCCTCTTGCTCTTCTATCAGTCTACTTTTCCACATCCTCCTTTTTACAAATATGATTATTTGACCTAATGAGCTGCTTGCAGCCTCTCTTAATGACTTCCATCAGCTCAAAGTCATTTAATTAGTGTGTAATTATCTTTTGCTACCTCACAGGAATTTGAACGTAGCTAACTTTGTCAGCAGTTTGAAAAGTTCTACTTATTGAAAATTATATTTATGGAAAGGCCAAATCAACATTTTCTGTTTCTTGTCATTTTTGCACTATTTTCCTCATAATGAGAAATCTGTGTCTTATTATTAAAGTTATTTGTCGCATACAAAGCTGTCTTTGATGAAAGTAAAGTGTCCTTTCTGTGCCACTAGTTTACTCTAACAGTTTTAAAATAAGACATAGTCTCAATAAACAATCATAAGGAAATAAGTGAAAGAAGTGATCTTTTGTGTCCAAAAGAGCTATACTAAAAAGTATAAAGATCAAATTATCATTACTGAAAAATCCTACCTAAAAGTAATGCCAGTGCTATGTAATGCTCATGTTAACTTTGATTTCCATCTCAGTAGTGAAATGTATTCACTTCAGTGCAATTGTGTGCTATTAACCCACTTATTGCATGCTTAAATCTTGTTGAATAACAGAAAACAATGCTTTGACCTTACAAAGCATTACTTGATATTCATCATTATTAAACACTTTGGGCTCTATTTGATCTTGATTTTGCTGTTTGGTGTATATATATATATATATATATATATATATATATATATATATATATATATATATATATATATATATATATATATATTTGTTAGAGTTCTGGCTCTCAGTGGTGGCCGAGCCTGTAGCGCTACAGCAAACAGTGTTTCATGAAAGAGAATCTCATATTTTTAGTGTGTGACTGCCTTTACATAACTACGAATAATAATAGCGCCATTGATCGTGGCTCTACCACAACAAAATAGACTGGGAGTGCTGTGGATCTTTTGTAATGAAATTAATTGTCTGCATTTCACTGTGTATCTAACATTTAAACCTAGTTTTACAGTCATGGCAGCCAACACAACTTTAAACAACTATGGTCTTATATTAAAATAATTGATTCTGCTCGTAACACTTTATAATAATGCTCAGTTGTAAGGCATTTATAAGTGATTAGTTAATGATGAACTAATCATTTACAAAACATTCATAAGAAATTAATAAATTATATGCTAACAATTTATATATGTTTTGTTAATTTATTTACGAGTCATTTACAAGTGATAAGTTGATGATTAACAAATCATTTACAAAACATGATTATGCATTCAAATGATTAATGAGTGATATGTTAATATTTTGTATCTATGTTTTGTAGATTAAGTTATAAATAATTTACAAGTGACTAGATGATGATTAATTAATCTTTACAAAACATGACTATACGTTCACAAATGATTATTAAGTAATATGCTAACGACTTGCAAATCTTTCGTAAGTTATCTTAAAAAATAGCATCATGAAATAATCCTTAGTAAAAGGTTAATACACTGAAAAAAATTATACTATTTTTTTAAGGTAAGTGGTTGCAAACAATATATTTTAGTTACATTTAAATTTTAAAAAAATGTAAAGTTAGTCAGCTAAATTTGTTTATTTAAATGTAGCTAAAATAAATTGATTGCAACCACTTATCTTAAAAAAAATAATAAATTCAATATTTTTTTTTTCAGTATAGTTATTAGTTAAGTTACTAGTTAATATATTATTAATCGCTTATAAATCATTGAAATGTCAATATTGTATTATTATCTACTAACGCATGAAAAAAATCATTTACAAGACTTTCTGCATCCCCTAATCTAAAGTGTAAACTACTCATCAGTTGTAAATGTTTTACAAACCTGCCGGTTACAGGTTGTGTGTGTGTGTGTACACACTGGGGTGAAAGATCTACGAATGATGAGTAAAACATTTACAACTGATGAGTAGTTTACACTTTAGATTAGGGGATGCAGAAAGCCTTGTAAATGATTTATTCATGCGTTTACACGACAGGTTTTGAATACTTTGTAGTGTGTACTGCAATGTAAAGGCTGACTGGTGAGGTTGTAGACAGATGTCTTCTCTGACACCCATGGAGTATTTTTAACGCTGTAAGATAATAGTACAATGTTACAATAGTACAAGGATCAACATGAACTGACTCCAAAACAGAACTCCTAAACCACATAAAAAAAGACACTCTGAGCTATGGCTGCTTGAAATACAAAACTCTGCCTGTAACCTTGGTAACAGTACTGGTTCCTGCATCTAAACATTGAGGTGACTGTCTTATTTTACATGGAAATTAATTTTTCAATGAGCGTTCAATTCAATTCAATTCATGATGGCCTCAGTCCATCCAATAAAATGAATATTTCTCCCAAAATTTA
Source organism: Acrossocheilus fasciatus (assembly GCA_036784905.1). NCBI lineage: Eukaryota > Metazoa > Chordata > Actinopteri > Cypriniformes > Cyprinidae > Acrossocheilus > Acrossocheilus fasciatus. The sequence continues at coordinate 21,428,954 of CM071941.1, read as the reverse complement.
CATTTCATCTTCATTTACTGACTTTAATGTCATTCAAAATTTGTCTATATGTACTGTATGCCTTTTTCAAAGTGTCTATTTACACTAAGTGCAAATAGCCCGCTTTGCTGGCTGAGGTAAACGTGTGGTTGGGCTAAACAACATTACAAAAGATGGCCATTAATCGACGGATTCAGTAGTGTAGATGATAAAGCACTGCATGCATTCTTTATGAGGCGAGCGACCCGAGTTTAAATCCACCTTTTCCCAAACGCATTCTTCTCCCTTTTCACATTTCATATCACATCAGAAAGGCATTTATTTTCAATAAAAATGAAGGAAATAATTGAAAAGGTGAAAATCAAGTATAAGGTAGAGTTAGAGTAGGTGTAGTGAGTGTTTTATTGTCCCAATAAGGTAGCATCCATTTAATAATTCGGTAACGCTTTATTTTGATGGTCCCTTTTGATCATTCTGTTGACACTATGTAATGTTGCACCTACATGTCAACAAACTCTCATAAGAGTATTAGTAGACTGTGTGCTTCATATCTACTAACTCCTTATTGTGTTGGTCTCCTAACAGATATTCTACTGACTATAAGTAACTTAGCAAGAACATGTCAACTAATAACCTAGGGTTAATCTAACCCTAACCCTACCAGTCAACTAATACACTACTAACACTCTAATGAGAGTTATAGGTGCAGCATTACTTATAGTCAATAGAATGTGTTAAAGGGACCATCAAAATAAAGTGAAACCAATAATTCTAATTAAAATGATAATTTACACTTACAGTATATATTATTATTGCATACTGTTTTATAATGTACTACAATACTGAGGTGCAGATATTTGCCACTATTTGCAATAAGAGGTATTAACAGCAGAAAATACTGCTATTTTTACAGTGTAAATATAATCTATCACTATTTGCACTTATTGTAAATAGCATATCGCTAAGAAAATACTGCTATTTTCACTTAGTGTAAATAGAATCCATTGCTATTGCACTTAGTGAAAATAGCATCTATCGCTAAGAAAATATGCTTTTATGTGCAGTGTAAAACAGCACAATTTTTTAATCATTCTTCATGCAACTCTTTTCCATTCATGTAAAGTTCATAGTGACCATGACTGGCAAGCTCCAAAGCTGTCAAAGAACCAAAAAAGTATCACAATGTAGCCTAAAGTAGCCTGTAGTCATCTGAAGTCGTATAAAAACTTTTTGCATTGATCAATTTTCTGATGCCATTTGCTAATGTGCCATTCTTTTTCAACCTTTTCAGTGGATAACAACTTAAATTGTTATTTCTTAACACAAACCTATTGTATGACTTCAGAATAGACAGTATTTTTATTAATTTTTTATGGCATTTTTGTTGTCCTTTTAAAAGCCATGGTCTTTTAAAACTTTGTATTAAAAAAGACCTGCATGAGATTCTTCAAATCATACTACTAATGTCAAATTTATTTTTTGAGTCAAATATCCCTTTAATTCAAGAAAAACAAGAGCATAAATGACACTGACAAAAGAAGAAATGGAGATCTTCTGAAAGTTCTGAGGTAAACAAGGAGTTCCCTGACTTCCTTCCTTCAGTCTCTATTTATGATCAACAGATCAGATTTAGGTCAGAGCAAAGGTTGCAACATGAGACTGTAGGATATCTGTGCTAGCATCTGGTGGGATATACCACAGCCAAACCTCCTGTGCTAGCATCTGGTGGGATATACCACAGCCAAACCTCCTTGGAGCTGAACACGCTCAAAACTGTGGAGATGATAGTGGACTTCAGGAGAAACCCCCCTCCTCTCCCCCCACTCACCATCATGAACAGCACCGTGGCTGCAGTGGAGTCATTCAGGTTCCTGGGCACAACCATCTCTCAGGACCTGAAGTGGGACACTCACATTGACTCCACTGTGAAAAAGGCCCAGCAGAGGTTGTACTTCCTTCGTCAGCTGAAAAAGTTCAACCTGCCACAGGAGCTGCTGAAACAGTTTTATTCAGCTGTTATTGAGTCAGTTCTGTGCTCCTCCATAACTGTCTGGTTTGGGTCAGCCAGCAAATCAGATATAAGACGACTTCAACGGACTGTTAGGACAGCAGAAAAGATCATTGGTGTGCACCTGCCCAGCCTTCAGGACTTGTACAACTCCAGAGTGAAGAAACGGGCAGGTAGCATCATCAAAGACCCCTCTCACCCCGGACACAACCTGTTTGCACTTCTCCCTTCAGCCAGACGCTACAGATCTCTGTGCACTAGAACATCTAGGCATAAAAACAGTTTTTTCCCCCATGCCATCTCCAGCTTAAATAGCTAACACATGGATCATTACCTGTGTTCTGTAATTCATTCTCCATCTTTAATTATTGCCTCTTTCTCAAGTACTATGTAAATACACATACATATCTGTTTATTTATACAGCTGTATATATAGTAAATAATGCACAAATCTGTACATAAATCTACTGTTCCAGATTCATACTTATTATTATTATTATTATTATTATTATTATTATTATCCATTGTTAAGCCTTACTATTTAAATGTTTTTTCTGTTCTCATGTCAGATGTGTATGTATGAATGTATGTACCAGGAGCACCCTAAAACCACAACAAATTCCTCGTGTGTTTGCGCACACCTGGCGAATAAAGCTAATTCTGATTCTGATTCTGATTCTGATTCTGATTCTGATTCTGATTCTGATTGGGTGTTTCACGCATGGACATTCCTGTTGAGGGGAGCTGTGGAGCAAATTTACATGAGACAGACTACAGTTCATACTGTAACTCACTGTCAGCCACCGCTGTCAGTATCTGCAGGCCTCAATGAGAAATGCATTGTTGGCCACACGCAGTCCAAGAAATTCAACATGGCAAGTGAACAAAATGGAGACAGAAACAACATAAGCCAGCAAGCACACACACACACACACACACACACACACACACACACCCAAACAACACATCCTAAAACAATGCTTTGATTATTCTTCAAATGTAAACAAACCCTCTAAGGAGAAAACAGCAGTGTTTGAGTTTTGGTATATTCCTCTTCATCCTATGTGTTTATCTTAATTAAGTTAGTTATTCATAAGGCTACTTGAAAACCAAACAGTACTGTTAATCTTTTATCTTATCTAATTTTATTCGCAAATTTCTTATCAGTAGACCAGGATGTTTCAGGTGCACCTTTGTTCTGTGTAAAGATATTTACTGCACTGTAGTCATTAAAACAGTTTTTATTTTCCAGGGACAGCTAACATATAATCTATGCAAAGGTGCTAATTATGCAGGAAGTACTAACCTTGCAGGACATTTACGGAAAATGAAGCAACTCTGAGACATCTGTTCAGTTAGAGAATGAATTTCCATTGTAAGTCAAAAGAATACTAACATATACTGTGTACACTATTAACAGAGCACTTGACATTACTTTGATTATATATATAGGCCTATATATATATATATTTTTTTTTTTTTCCATTTAATTGTATGTGTGTGTGTGTGTGTGTGTATATATATATATATATATATATATATATATATATATATATATATATGCCCTTGCCCTTGCTTTGAATGACTTCAGCACACCTGCGGCCACAGGACATTACTAGTCTCTCACACTGCTCTGGGGTGATCTTAGTCTACCCTTCTTCCAGCCTTCTTCCACACTTCAGAGACTGTAGTGCATTTTTTAGCCATAGCTTTGTCACCAAGGATTTTCCAGAGATTTTCAGTTGGGTGTGGATCAGGATTCTTGGCTGGCGATTTCATTTTTTCATTCTTTTCAGCTTCAAGGAACTGCTTTACCTGTTTTGCCGTGTGACAGGGGTATTGTCCAGCATGAAAATTGCTGGGTGATAGGGCAGTGAACACAGGCAAGGAACTGCATGTTGCCACAGGAGGTTCTGATAAACATTTGCATTCACTCTGCCATGTAGCTGTATAAGAGGCCCAGCTCCTGCTGCAGAAAACATCCCCCCAAACCATGACACCTTTCACTAACTTCCTTACACGCTTTGGGTTCAGTCTTTCCCCAGTTTGATGATGAACATAAATGTTTTCCTTCAGACCCAAATAAATTAAACTTGCTTTCATCACTAAAGTGAACTTTGGACCAGTTCTCCTCTGTCCACAGACTTATCATCTTGCAGAGTCATTAAAAACTGTAAAGTTAGGCTGCCAGTTAAATAGGGTTTGTCAGATAATCAAAGAAATTAGCTCAAGGTGCCAGATGACACAAATAACTGGGAGGTATCTGAAAGTGTTCTCCAATTTTGATCAGTGTTCTTTTTCAAATATCTCATTTTTATGCTTCAGTGCTTCAGAATACATCTCATGAAATATGCTTAAAATGCTGCAATATTTCTTTTTTTAAAACTGCAACAATTAAATGGAACCTTAGACATTTTTTTTATTCCTACTGTGATTTTAACAAGAGAAGAACTGCCCCCAGGTTATCTCCCAAGGTTTTATTTATTCCATTTCTTTCACAATAAAGTTTGGGTTCCATTGTCGCCTTTTAGCTGACACTATTTGATAACAACTGAGCTGGATGATGACATCACTATTTTCTCCAAAGTTGCTTCATAGATGAATTAAACTCATTTCATGAACTGAAGTGAATCAATCATGAACTGGTTTCAATTGAATAATGACTTTTCATAATGACCATTTGAATTGTATTAATATATCAAGCGTATAACGTTAGTTCTGGCAGGTCACGCGAGTCAAGCTTGCATCGGCTAACTCTCAGCTGATCACATCTACCTATAAGAATACGACCCCTATCACGGCATTCTTAAATAAGGTCTATTCAGTATTATTTAGCAGCTTTTTCGCTTGATCAGGAGCAAATTACTCTCCTCCATCCCCAACACCTCTTTTGCTACAGTCAGGACTTGGCTTTCTGATATTCCTCGTTGAATCAGTCTCCTTTCATCTTGAATAATGTTACACTTAAATATCATTAAGTGCATTAATGATATCTGCTTTGTTCTGTTCTGTTTACCCTAGGGGGGTTATTATTGCTTATTCATGACAGGCTGCATGGATGGGCAGGGAGTTTTTGCCCAGAACAGAACCATACCACCAAACCAATCTGTATGCAAAGTGTCAATCATTTTGACAATATTGGTCCTCACAGAAATTAATTTATTATTATTTTTATTATGTTATTAGTTTGTACCCTTAAATTCAACTGTGAATAGCACTGCTACTGAATCTACAAGGGGAAACATGCAGCACCACCCATGTAGTCCAATTATAGTGTAAACGATTTGTATATGCCAGTTCTTTTTAATGAACCAAAACCATACAGCATGACATGTGTAATCCAGTTACAGAACAAATGACTCAAATTAACTGGCGCTTCTTGTGAATCGAAAATACTTTAAAATATATTTATTTTAAACAAACTCTTGATGGAAATGCTAAGATACCAGAATCATTATAGGCAGTCTAGTAGTCAGCATATACTGTGTGCTTACTTTTTCCCAGGGCTGCTTGAGTATACCAGCTTGTAAAGATTAATATTTGTGTACACCTTCAGTGTACCCACTTGTTTTGAGATTCTTTTTATGCAATTGATACATTATCACTTCCATCACTCTACCTTTCCTCACCCCTGGCCATCTCTGACAGTCATCAAAGTCATCAACTGAAGGAAGACATGGCAGTGAGTGGAGAAACTTTCAGGCTAAAGCAATGTCAAGAGGGATGAATAAAAGAAACAAGTTTAAGGAAAAGTGAAAAAAAGAAGAAAAAAAGCACATGTGAGGCAATAATGTGACCATGTGGGAGTGGATTCGGGGACTGGGGTAGTAAACCACTTTTTTTCTTTAGAACTACATGACTGTGTAAGAGGAATATAAAACAGAATTGTTCAAATCTTATCTAAAGTTGTTTCTTACAAATGGTTAATCCAGTTGTTATCAGGAACTCTGGAGCAGATGATCTGACAAGTAGAAGACTCCACAACGACTTTTCAGTAACTGATGCAAATGATCTAGTGATTATTAACCCAAGGGACATGGGTGTTTTTGCTAGTGCAAACTTTGCGGAACTGCTTCAAAGTTTTATAGATGAGCTTGACTTCCTGGTCAACACAGAGACCTTGATCTGCACAAACAGTTCCACACCTCTTTGAATTAATGGTGGAAATGGAAATCAGCCCTTGAATCTTTGACAGGAGACATGCAGGACTTTGCAAGTCACATTGAAGAGAACATTGACAAGTCTTGATTACAGAATATTGACTGAAGCTCTGAGTGGGCAAGAGATAATGCTTTGAGTCTGTCTCGGCTACACACAGGTGCCTAGAGGAGACATCTTCTTTTGCTTTTATCTCTAATTTTGATTCTCCTCGGCTTTCACTCGTCCTTGGTTTGTCTTCTCTATCAGGATGTGGGCTGAAACTTGAACCTGCTTCTCCAGCCACAGAGAGAGAAAGTTTGTCACAGGATATTTAATATTTGTGTATGGGCAGGTCGATAAGTAGGTCTTTAAAGTCGATAAGGGGACCCTCAGAATAAAGACCTTAGGAGTCTCCAAGCTGACTCCTGTAGAGCTACCATCCTGCAGATTTCAGCTCCAACCCAGTCAAACTTACCTGAACCAGCTAATCAAGGTGTAGGAAAGCCTACCTGGTCTTATGGCATAAATGTACCTGGGAGCACTTTTTAGCGAGACTTGAAATACGTACCAATAAGTACATATCACTGCAGTTTCCAAAAGAAATGAAAACTAGAGGCAGTAAAACTCAAATGCCTTTTATTCCTTTTCACACAAATTTACAGAGTTTCAATTAATAAAGTGTAATTTTCGCACAATTACTTGAAGAATATCATGTTATGACTTCAAAACAATATTAATATACTGGGAGATTTGAAAACTGATGCTTTTGAACATTAGCATCACACATATCCAGCTTCATATCTATGGGTTTTCATGGACGGTAGGTCTGTTTGGTAGCTCACAGAGTACGGAGACATAATTAAGAGGTGAGGAGCTCCGGTTTGAATCTCGTGTGACTACAGTTTGACAAAACAGTTCAAATCTGCATATAAGGAAGTTCAAATAGCATGGTTGCATCAACACATGTGTTTTTATATCAGTTTTGCTTTTGTCAACACTATCGGGAAGGTCTAGGGTTGGGTTTGGTGTAGGGCACATTTCCAACACAATAGAGCATTCATTTTTAGCGGATATTTGAATTCTGAACCGCCGTAATATGTATTTGAAGCAACGTAATAAAAGCACAGCAATACGTACCTATATCAACGTAATAAAAACGTGCCAGGGTTTACTTATCAAACCCATGTTTTAGCACCACTCACTGGACATTTCTCTTTGAAACTGCGGTGAAACGTGCGGTAAGGTACGTTTATGCCATGAGACCAGGTTGAGGAAAGCAGTTCTCAAATTAACTATTGCTAACTTTAGCATAGCGATGATGACTGTTTTCATCTGATTTGTGTGAAATGTAATAAATTTAATTTGTTAGGACAATATGAAGTATTGGCCTGTATTAACTGGTCTGTACTTTTAAGAGCATTATCAACTTTTTTTTAATAATTTTATAGTTTCAAATGCACAGGGACCAACAACTCAAAAAATAAAAGTTTATTGTTTTTGTGTAGTCAAAAACAGTGTGGAAAAGATGCTTTGATTACATTTTACTCTACTTTACTTTTTCCTTATGTTATTTTGAATCTACTTGGCAAAATGGCTGTTTGATGGATTCTTGTACAGGTTTGGGCAGTCTGATACCTGATGCCTTTTGCCTTTGTCTAAGAGTTTGTCTTGGGTTGACCTTAACATTTATCATTTACGCAAGCTGCCATCACCTTCATTAGTTTAAGTCTGTCGCACTGCTGAAGCTTAGAGACATACCTATTTAACCTTGATGACCATTACTAAACACATATCTGCGAGTTTATAGGACATTTTAGACATGATTGTGTCCATAAGGTCAGTAAATATAATCTGTGGGTCCTTCCGCTACTCTAAGGCATAATTATATATTACATCAGCTAGTGTTGAGCCATTTCAGGCTATTTCACCTTTAACTTCACACAGAGAGTAAAAATGATTGCCATAGGTGGTTATGAGGGAAAACAGATCCCATGAGTAAAGCCTTAGAGTCTTTTTTCATTAGGTACTTATTGAGTACTTCATAGCCTTTGGCACAACAGTACTTGTCTTTTCTTTATTTAGCACAAGAATAAGCTTGACAGAACCACTTTTGATGTGCTACCTGTGATTCGGAATGAGAAGATCTTGAGGCTGCGAAACATTGTTCTTAAACGTGATTACATTTCTAAGCATGTTTAGTATGTTAGTATTAATATGTTTTAAAATCATTCAATTATTTTTTGTCCCGTCTTCAGTTACCATTGATAAAATCAATAAAACTTTTCCTCAACATACTGATTTTCATCAGTTATTGTGTTAAATATACTTCATTCTGCTTCATGTGATTTTTCTTAAATGGTATATATTCCTGAATTGCTGGTCCCGGAATGGCATATTCTGGCCTATCAACCAGTCGTTGTCTTCTGTATATAAGGGAAGTGGCTCCAGACTAACTATTTTTACTAGGAGCACTGTAGCCCCTGACTGAAAATTTTTAAGAGCACAAGCAGAAATTTTAGGGGCACACCTTAAATCAGCCAGCAATGAAGTCGTTCACATTTTCCTCATTTTAACTGTATTACTATTGACAAATGCTTTGATAATAAATAGACTTAACTCATAGAGATTACAATGTGAAGTATTCTTTTAATTTCAGAGAGATATGACAAATATATAAATGTGATATGATAAAATGACTTGTTTTGCATTAATATGTGCAGTTACTAATAATATTACATATTCATTTCTTGCTTATTTCATGTTTATACACATTTGACAGTAAAGCACTAAGCTTGAGTTGGGAAGCTTACAAAATGTATTTTAGTAACAACAGTAACGTGCAAAATCTAATGTAGAAAAGATGTAGTTTTATGTAGAAAAGTTATACATTGTACTCTTAATGGTACATTTAATAAGAGTACAATGCATATGAAACTGACCAACAGCTTCAGTGATTATGAGTGATCTAGTTGCAAATTGAAGAAAAGTTTGTTTTTCAAAGCACTCTGTGGCGTTTTTTTACTTCATAAACAAAAAAGAGCGAAACTTTGACAAAATCAGATTCACACAGAAACTATTACTAAAACATGGAGCAGTTCCAACTTTAAAACCAGAGGCAGAAATTGTTGGGCCACAACCTGTAAGTAAGATTTAATCATTTTAAATGTTTTTGCATGTATAATTTCAGACGTAATGTTTTAGTTTTATCAAGGACGTAAACACAAGCCAACGCTGTTTGGTTATAGTTCGATGCTATTTTGTGTGTATAAGACAAACATGTACAAACTTCAGAAAATGATATGTTATCACAACAGCAAACTTCCATTTAGAAACGTTTTGTAAGAGCCGTGCTTGCGGAAGTTCTGCTTGACTCTCTTCATTACCGCTTTCTGGGTCTGATTCTGGCTCAAACTGATATGGCAATATTGACACCATTATTTACATTTGACCGGAGCACATGCAACTGTTGCCCGTAAAGGTAATGGGCATGAAGTTTCCGGACAATGTGCAGTACGCAGTTTAGCCAATCACAACACACCGGCCCAACTAACCAATCTGAGCCCATTGCCTGTTTCTGAGGGAGTGGTTTCATAGAATCAGGAAGTCAATCGGTCGTTCAAATGACAGAGAAAGCGGCTTACAATAAAGGTGAAATATATGAAAAATAAGGAGTTTTTTAACAAACGAAACACGAAGACATGTTATATTGCACCCCATGAACACAATCAAGCAAAGACAAAAGGCAGTAAACCACCCCTTTAAATTAGACCATTTAGGAGCTGTAAAGTGCTGGAAACAGAAATGCTTGAAAGTCACTGAAAATTGCTTGAATTTCTCTCTCAAAAGGCTGTACAAACCCTGAAATTAATAATGTAATAACATTCGACTATTTCTGCCACAACACCATGGTTACAGTTAGGGTTACTGCTTCTGGTTTTCTATGTCAGTGCTGTTTGATCTGTTAACAGATATTTCTGGGCAGAATTTGAATGCTTCTCAGTAAATCTCGCAGCAACCTTTATTCATTCTGCGGCGAATTCAAACGCTTCTCACTGGTTCTCACAGCACTCAAACGAGTAGAAGGATTTTGTTACACTTTTGTTTCGTTTGCTGTTTGGTGTTTCTCAAATGCGACAGAAATGACAGCGTGAGTTGAACAACGCAGTGGTCATGCCAGTGCGACCATGCACAAAATTTACTTGCACCGGCAGAAAAAATTTTGGCCGCAATCTGAATGGAATAGAGACCCATTAAAATTGTTTAATAATGAAGTGGTTGATTTTCATTGGTTCATCTGATATTTTTACCACCTCACATTTTACACCAAGAATGAAGAGTCCAAAGAGCAAGTGACCAAGCACACCAAATGAAAATTCATGTTACATTAAAGGTCATGTTTGATATACTGATATACCTCCAGTTCTTTACCAGTTTCTCCATTCTAAACAAGAGGGGCACACTATGTACACTGTGCATACCTATGCAAAGAGGTGCCATTATCCATTACAGTCTCACTTTAAACAAGATTTGTTACCCCATGAATCAGAGAGTTCCCAGCAGCAGCCATAAAGGTTTGCAGCTGCAGCTTAGCAGGAGAGGTGCATGTGTTGACAGCGCAGTGACAGGTGCATATGCAGTCACTCTTCTAAGTATAGCGGATGGCGTACTAGCATTCTGCATTCACCGTCTTGTGTTTGGGATTAAAATTCAAAGCCGTTTGACTGACTGAAACTGATGAGCTGTTGCATGCTGTGGTGCTCAATTCTCAGACAACAGAACCCCTTCAGCATGGGAAAGTGTTTAGAATTAAAATAAAATTAGTATAATACAGTTCCTTGAGAACACCAGAACATCAAAACCATCTTCAGCAGTTTTGTAGCCGGATATTATTACTTGTGTTTCTCTATGAAGTTGATTATAACAGTTGTGTTATTATACTTCCAAGACAAGGCACTATTGGAAGATATATTGACAATTATATACTGTATATATTGTTTGTCAGAAGTTCCCAACCCTGTTCCTGGAGATCCACCTTCCTGCAGAGTTCAGCTCCAACCATGATCAAATACAAATGAACCAACTTATTAAGATTTTCATAATTACAGACAGCTATGTTTGATCAGGGTGGGAGCTGAACACTGCAGCCACTGAAACTGATGAGTTTTTGCATGCGGTGGTGCTCAATTCTCAGACAACAGAAACCCCTCAAAACGTAAGTAATGTATGCCTCAAAAGCATGGTAAAGTCTGAAACTTACATGGCATAAACTACAAATACATATGAAAAGTTTAAAATTAAAATAAAATTAGTATAACACAGTTCCTTGAGGTACACCAGAACATCAAAACCATCTTCAGCCGTTCTGTAGCCTGATATTATTACTTGTGTTTCTCTATTAAGTTGATTATAACAGTTGTATTATTATACTTCCAAGACAAGGCACTATTGGAAGATATATTGACAATTATATACTGTATATACTGTTTGTCAGAAGTTCCCAACCCTGTTCCTGGAGATCCACCTTCCTGCAGAGTTCAGCTCCAACCATGATCAAGTACAAATGAACCAGCTTAATAAGATTTTCATAATTACAGACAGCTATGTTTGAACAGGGTGGGAGCTGAACACTGCAGCCACTGAAACTGAGTTTTTGCCTGCGGTGGTGCTCAATTCTCAGACAACGTATGCCTCAAAAGCATGGGAAAGTCTGAAACTTAGGTGGCATAAACTACAAATACATATGAAAAGTTTAAAATTAAAATAAAATTATAATAACACAGTTCCTTTAAGTACGCCAGAACATCATAGCCATCTTCAGCAGTTCTGTAGCCTGATGAACTACCACCTGACGACAGTCCGTGATCCAGAAGATGTCACGTTTCATGGATTCATTACCTCATTCATGCCGAGGCTGCATTCACCAAACTGAAAGGTCGCTTTGTTTCAGCTCCCATTCTCCAAGCTCCTGATCCCACACGTCAGTTTGTGGTGGAGGTCGATGCATCAGAGGTGGGGTGCAGTGTTATCCCAGCGTGCTGCCTCGGACAACAAGATGCACCCCTGCACGTTACTTTCTCATCGTTTATCCCTTGCTGAACGCAGTTACGACATTAGTAACAGGGAGTTGCTGGCCGTCAAATTAGCGTTGGAGGAATGGCATCATTGGTTAGAGGGCTCGGGGGTTCCTTTTATTTTCTGGACCAACCATAAGAACCTTGAATATATTCAGTCCGCTAAACGTCTTAACTCCAGGCAGGCTCGTTGGGCACTATTTTTCACACGTTTTGATTTTTCCATTTCCTATCGGCCGGATTCAAAGAACGTTTTTGATCATTCCGACCGGCCGGTGTCTCCCGAGTGCATCGTACCTGAGAGATTGATTGTCTCTGCAGTCACTTGGGAGTCACTTCGAATCAAAGGTCCGCACGGCCTTAGAAGGGGTAATGCCTCCACCCGAATGCCCAGCGAGTGGATTGTTTGTGCCGGAGAGGTTACAGTCAGACGTAATTCGATGGGGTCATTACTCCAACGTAGCTTGTCATCCAGGAATCGGTCGCACCATCTTTCTGGTTAAACAGCGATTCTGGTGGCGTACCATGGCCCGCGATATCCAAGAGTTTGTTTTGGCCTGTTCAGTCTGTGCTCGAGGTAAGACTTCCAATCGACCTCCAGAGGGGTTACTTCAGCCGCTGTCGGTCCCTTTGAGACCCTGGTCCCACATAGCGCTAGATTTTGCTACTGCCCTCCCGCCCACCCTGGGCAATACGGTTGTTTTAACCGTAGTGGACCGGTTCTCGAAGGCAGCCCATTTCATTCCCTTGCCCAAGTTGTCTTTCGCATTCATGGCCTCCCGATGGACGTGGTTTCCGACAGGGGTCCCCAGTTTGGATCCAAATTTTGGAGAGAGTTTTGTCTTTTACAGGGGGACGAGTGTGAATTTTTCTTCATGGTTTCACCCTCAGACCAACGGCCAAACTGAGCGGGCCAACCAGGATCTCGAGAGGGTATTGCGATGTTTGGTCGCCCAGAATCCCACTTCCTGTTGTCAGCAGCTCTCATGGGTTGAATACGCACATAACTCATTGTCGTCCACGGGCCTCTCGCCATTTGAATGTGGCTTAGGTTACCAGCCACCTCTTTTTCCCAGCATGTAATCTGAAGCCATGGTCACCTCTGCCCACGCCTTTGTCCAGAGGTGTCACCATACCTGGATGAGAGCCTGAGAGACTAAGGTTGACTGTCACCGGTCGAAGCCTCCCGTCTATGTCGTTGGTCAAAGGGTGTGTCTTTCTACTAAGAACATTCCTCTCCGTTTGTAATAAGTTACCTCCCAAATTCATTGGCCCGTTTCCTGTCACTAAAAGAATTAGCCCAGTGACAGTCTGCCTCCAACTCCCTCCTGAGTACAGGAGAATTCATCCCGTGTTCCATGTGTCCAAGATCAAACCCGTTTTTCATTCTTGCCTTAATCTGCCTACCCCGGTTCCACCACTGCCGCGTCTCGTAGGCGGGGAACCTACTTATTCGGTAAATGTTATTCTGGACTCGAGACGGAGGGGACGCGGATTCCAGTACTTGGTGGACTGGGAAGGTTACGGTCCAGAGGAGAGAAGTTGGGTACCGGCCAGGGACATATTGGATCACTCCCTTATTGATGAATACAATCAACAGACAAGGTTGGCTGAGAGCGCCAAGAGGCACTCTTAGGAGGAGGGGTACTGTCACGTTTCATGGATTCATTACCTCATTCATGCTTGTTGTGTGTGTATGAATGAGTGGGTGTGTCTGAGAGATGTGAGCTGATTGGAGTCAGGTGCGGCTCGTAATTTCTATCTATTTATGGCGCGCTAACCTGTCTTGTCTTCGTCAGTTCCTCTGTTGTTGTCCCTGGGTTCAGCTGGCATGTGCGCCTGGCTCAAGTTCTTCTGTCCGGCCAGTTTACTTTCCGCTTCTCCGGTTGAGGAGCCGAGGATCTTCATTCTCCATCGAGGCTGCCCATTGGATCCCTGCGCTACCCGGCCAGCGAACCTCCAGAGGACTACTATTGTTTGTCTTGACGTTAGTCAATAAATGTGATTGAACCGCACTTGAATCCTTCTGTCACAATGAACCCTCATTCACCGTGACAGAAGACTGTTGTGTTCTTGCAAAAATGATCAGATGGGCAGGTGGTCAGATTTGTCGGAATCACAGTATTATTTTCCTCAGATATTCACACATTACGTGCAGTAAATAAGTCATGAAAAGTTACACAGTATGGAGCAATTAATCTGCAAACTAACCAAACAATTTGTATAGCTGTATAGGTATCAATTTAAATAATTTTGTATTTATTTTAATTTTTGTATTCTGTTAGCATTCACCAGACTTACGTGACACATTCAAATTTTAACATGATGACAAATTTTGATCTACTTCTCCATTTTGTTGCTCTGAATTTACATAGATGTGACACTTTCAGGTGCATGTGCTCCATAGGTAATCATAAACTCTGGATCAAACCCTGAGTTTACAGAGAATGTTTATATTAAGGGTTATGAACCCACTGAACTTGATTTATAAAAGGTTGGTTTGTTCAGTTTCAGCTTGTTTCATTGTGAGATCATAATAATTGAGAAACCACAAAACTATACATTTAATAATTTATTTGCCACAATGTATTGAAGTGAATTAATTAAAAGTAGTTGAGTACAACAGCATGACTGCCAGTGTGATATTAATTAATTATGACACTGTGGCACATTGCCAAACTATGGGTTTCATTAATATGTAGCTAGTACACAATGTGTTGTGATTTTGCAATCTGTTGTGAGGAACACTAGACTCACAAGGCCTTAAATATGAGACTACATAGTCGCAGTCCTACAACGCAGAGACTGTTAACAGTGACTGTTCTACACTTCTGTTTGTTCACAGCCATGGCAACCATCAACTATAGCCCCTAATATATACTGTACTTCCACAGCCCCAACAGCTGTCCCTTCAACATTCAATGTCCAGTACTTCTGCTTCTGTACAACTGAGCAGCGCTTAGAGAGATTAGTCAAGAATTTCATATGGTCTTTGGATCCACAGAACCACAGATGATGCCACTGACCACTGGTCTGTCACATTTGGGCTACAAGTATAAATCAACAATAACAGTTATACAATACAAACCACAAACTCATCTGGGGTTCAAAATTACGACATATTTAAAAAATTTGAATAAAATATGAAAATGATATATGGAAGGTCAAATAAAATTAAATTAAGTGTAAAAAAAATCCCCAAAAGGGGACTTCCGGTTGGCATGTGTGGGGAGTAGCTGCGTCTCGCCCGCGCTCCCGCAGTTTTCGTTATAAAGTTTATTTTTTGGCCCATCAACTACTTATTGAACCAGTATATTACTAGATATACTACTCTGGAACGTTCTGGGTGATAATGGCTTCGAAATCTAAACACAACACTAGGAAAGACGAAGTTAAGAAAGACGAAGCACAGGCTAGTGGGAACTTAGCAGATATTGCTACTCTGACGACGCTATTGGAAGAACACAGAGCGGCTTTGTCTTCCGAATTTAAATCGGCGGTTTCCACCTTGGAAGCGAAGCTGGATACACTACATACAACAGTGAATGATCACGAACAGCGACTTTTATCACTTGAAGCAAATGCAGACGCGAGCGGCTTGAGTGTCGGAACACTGGAGTCGAAGTACTCAACTTTGGCTGAGGAGCACGCTAAACTCAAAGCCAAAGTTATGGATCTAGAAGGGAGGAGTCGGAGAAACAATGTACGAATCTTCGGCCTACCTGAGACGATTGAAGGCCCTCATCCGTCCACTTTCTTTTCAGAGCTCTTAGTGGAAGTTTTCGGCACAAGCCTCTTTGCCTCTCCTCCCGAGTTGGATCGTGCTCATCGTGCCCTCACGGCGAAACCGAAGCCGGGGGAGAGACCTAGATCTGTGATTATTCGCTTTCATAAGTTCCAAACCAAGGATTTGGTTATTCGCGAAGCCCGCAAGCTAAGAGGAAAGCTTCAGTATCGTGGTACCCAGATTTTCGTCAATGAGGACTATAGTCCCGAAGTTCTGGAAATGCGAGCCGAATATCGAACTGTGATGAAGGAACTATACACGCTTGGCCTGAGACCATCTCTGCACTACCCATCCAAGCTGTTCATCACGACATCGGACGGTAAGAAGAAGCGGTTGTCGTCCGTTCATGAGGCCAGTGAGTTTCTTAAGGCCCATCGACGTGACATGACAGAAGCTACGTGAGCAGTACTTATTTTGACTACTCGAGTATTCGCCAACCCGATGCTGTGTTTTGGATCTAATTTGTTAATCTGACATACAGTAATATGGACACTTTAGGTCATAGCTAATTATGTTATTTGAGGTTGGTGAATGTGTTAAACTATTATCGTTTAATCTATGCGAGTGTTTTTAGGCGCTTATTCTGTTCAGATGCCTCTTTTGTTTACTCCTGTACTTCTGTAAGCCAAAGGATATCCATGGCACAACGTTTTTATGAACACAAGGACTCGCTGAACCTCACTTGGCACTGCCTTTTCTTTCTTTTTTTTAAGATTTTAAGACTGAAAAGATTGTAACTTTATATACCCACCACTGCCTAGGAGAAGTGTTATGTATACTGGTAACTTTATATGTAATGATGTTTTTGTTGATGATCGTTTGTTCTTGATCAGTTTTTGCTCTTCATTAAGGGGCTAAACTACATAGTTTTGTGGAGCCGGGGTCCTTTATGCAATCTGATAGTAAGTTTGAATATTTTGTGAAATTACATTGAGATGTTGATGTGTAGCAGCAAGTTTTCTGCTTGGTTTTGCAATGATAAGTTAGGAATGGGATTTAGGATCTGGAATTGGGCTTTTATTCCTTTTTCTTTATTGTTTGCTATGGTGTTCAACTTTGTTCTTTTGTGTTTTATCTTATTCTTTTTGAAGTATTTATTTTTTGCTTTATCTTTCTGTACTCTGCTCAGATATAAAACTGTCTTATGGCAGATTGACAATGGCTAAGACTAAAGCGAGTTTCAGCACTCGTTTCATATCATGGAACGTTAAAGGGGTGAATAATAATGTTAAAATTAGTCGCGTTTTGTCTCATCTTCAACACCTTAGGGGTGATGTTTTTTTTCTACAAGAGACCCACCTTAAGACAAGTGATATTCAACGGCTTAAAAGAGCATGGGTGGGCCATCTGTATCACTCAAAGTTTAGTGCACGAGCAAGAGGTGCCGCTATTCTTATTCACAGAAATATCCCTTTTGAGTTGGCAGAAGTTTTATCTGATCCTAATGGGCGCTATGTCATAATTACTGGCAAACTTAGAGATGTGTCTGTCATTATGGCAAGTATTTATGCCCCTAATTGGGATGATGATAAGTTTATATCTAATTTCTTTTCATCTATTCCTGATATTGAGAAAAGACATATTATTATAGGGGGTGACTTCAACTTTGTTCAAGACACTGTTTTAGATAGATCCTCACGTAAACCATGTGCATTAACTAATTCAGCCAAAACTTTGAATACCTTTGCGGAACGATTGGGGCTATCCGATCCTTGGAAATCAAAATTTCCCACTAATAAGGCCTACTCATTTTTCTCCCATGTTCATCACTCATATTCGCGAATAGATTTTTTCTTAGTAGACAACAGACTACTTTCAAACATATCGAGCTGTGAATATCACAGCATCGTTATTTCAGATCACGCTCCCACTTCTGTTGACATTAATCTTTCCCAATTCACATCTTTTTCTAAACAGTGGCACTTCCCCTCTATGTTTTTGGCTAGAGATGAATTTAAACAATTTTTGACTGAACAAATTACCCTGTTTTTTGAAGTTAACGATATGCCAAGTATTAGCAGAGGGACCCTTTGGGAAACGTTCAAGGCATATTTAAGAGGCATGATAATTTCTTATATTTCTGGTACGAATAAAGCTAATAAACTTAAATTAGATGCAATTTTGAAGGATCTACAAAACTTAGATCGCCAATATGCTGCTGATCCAAATAAAGATCTGTATAAAGAGCGTCTTCGTCTGCAAACGGAATTTGATCTTCTGACCACGAATAATGCTGAAGCACTCCTGCTTAAATCTAGGCAACGATTTTTTGAACTGGGTGATAAGGCAGGTAAACTATTAGCGCATCAAGCCAGAGCATCAGCAACATCGAGGCTGATTACAGGAATAAGGTCACCACAAGGAGATATTTTCCATGATGCATATAACATTAATAGCGTTTTCTTAGAATTTTATTCAGATCTTTACACTTCTGAGCTTCCCTCGTGTATTAACTGTGAGGAGTGGCCCTTGGATAAGATCACCTTTCCCAAGATTGATAGTACTATAGCTAGGACCCTTGGTGATCCAATATCAATCTCTGAGGTGATGGAAGCGATCAAACTTCTACAAAGTGGCAAGTCACCAGGTCCTGACGGGTTCACCATTGAGTTCTATAAAGCGTTTTCTACATCATTAGCACCTGCACTACAGAATATGTTTAATGAGGCTTTTTCCAAGGGCTACTTGCCTCCCACCTTATCTTCTGCGTCAATTACTTTGATTGCCAAGAAAGACAAAGACCCCCTTTTGTGTAGCAGCTATAGACCCATTTCACTTTTGAACGTGGATTATAAAATTTTAACTAAGATTTTGTCCTTGCGGTTACAGCAAGTGCTACCTCAAATAATTTCAGCTGACCAAACAGGTTTTATGATTGGAAGACATTCTTTCTATAATACAAGGAAACTTATCAATATTCTCAATATGCCCAATTCAGATGTGCCAGAAGTGGTTTTGGCTCTTGATGCGGAAAAGGCGTTCGACAGAGTGGAATGGAGATATCTATTACAGATAATGGAAAGTTTTGGTTTTGATGATGGGTTCATTTCCTGGGTCAAATTATTATACGTCTCTCCGCAGGCATCCGTGTTAACTAATGGTGTATTTTCATCTCCATTTTTACTTCAGAGGGGCACTAGACAGGGCTGCCCTTTGTCGCCTCTACTTTTTGCCATTGCCATTGAGCCCTTAGCTATCTGGCTTCGTGAGGAGGTAGATTTTAAAGGTATCAAACGGGTAGATAGAGAGTATAAATTATCCTTATATGCTGATGATCTTTTACTTTTTATTTCTGACCCAGTGGTCTCTGTCCCTATTATTTTGAGCATTCTAAATCAGTTCGGTAAAATTTCAGGGTATAAAATTAACTTTCATAAGAGCGAGTTGTTTCCTGTAAATTCTTTGGCAAATAAGCTTACACATTCACTTTTCCCTTTTAGATGGGCAATCGATGGATTTAAGTATTTGGGGATTTTTGTGACCAAATCTTTAGCTGGAATGTATGCCTCCAATTTTGTTCCCTTACTGAAAAATTGTGAATCTGACATGGAACGTTGGGCTAACCTCCCTTTTTCTCTTGCTGGACGTATAAGCTTAATCAAGATGACTGTTCTTCCCAAGTTTTTGTACTTATTTCAACATATTCCAATTTACCTTAAGAAAAAGTTTTTTATGGATTTGGACAAACGTATCACTTCTTTTTTATGGGGAAATAGGCCAGCTCGAATTAAGAAAACAATTTTGCAGCTCCCTAAAAATGAAGGCGGTCTCGCACTCCCAAATTTTTTACACTATTATTGGGCGTGCAATATCCAAAAAATTTTACACTGGAGGAACAATATAAATTCTGAAATCCCTTGTTGGGTTTACCTAGAACAGTCCTCAGCACGCCTCTCTCTGAACTCTGTTATATCTTCTCAATTACCTTTACCTGCCAATTTTAGTTCAAATTTAGTAGTATCCCACTCAGTTAAGATATGGACTCAGTTTAGGAAGCACACTGGTTTGCATAGGTCTTCTATCCTTTCTCCGATTTTTAAACACCACTGTTTTGCACCATCCATTATGGATGAGGCGTTCCGAATATGGTTTGATAAAGGCATAAAGACCATTGATGATCTCTATGAGAGCGGTATTTTCTCATCCTTTAATAACCTTTCTAAGAGATTCGATCTACCTAATTCCCACTTATTTCGTTTCTTTCAAGTCAGGCACTTTGTGCAAAAACTGTTCCCTCATTTTCCAAATCGTCCCCCTGAATCTCCATTGGATGACATCTTAAAGCTTGAACCACAATCAAAACATTGTATTTCTGTCATTTATAATCTAATTCACAATATTAATTCAGGCTCTGCAAATTCAACCAGAGGTGCTTGGGAAAAGAGTTTGGGATTTGAGTTACCTGATGAACACTGGGAGCGTATTCTTGAGCTCACTCACACCTCATCTATATGCGCAAGACATGGGCTTATACAATGTAAGATTCTACATAGGGTTTACTATACTAATGCTAGACTTGCTAAAATATACCCCTCTGTCAGCGATGCATGTAATAGGTGCAAGCAATCACCAGCAGATCTCATTCACATGTTGTGGGAATGCCCTAAATTATTTGATTATTGGACTAAAATATTTAAAACTTTAAAAGATGCCTTCAACATAGATATTGATGCAGACCCACTTTTGGCCATTTTTGGTTTGGCAGTAGATGTTAACCTTTCAGTAACGGTCCGAAAGGCTTTAGCCTTTACTACTTTACTAGCAAGACGTCTCATTCTTTTAAAATGGAAGCACGTCTCACCCCCTTCCTTTGATACATGGCTAAAAGAAGTGTTTACTTGTATTAAATTGGAAAAAATAAGACTGTCACTCACTGGTTCTTTAAAGACCTTTGACAAAGTGTGGCGCCCCTTTTTAGATTATCTGTTGGCTAACTGTCTTGATACCTAAGCTGAGCATTAATATATAAACATACGATTTTTATTCATGCTTTTTTAATTTATTTTTTAATTTATTTTTTATTTGTACCTGTTTTTGTGTTGTTGTTTTTTTGTTGTTGTTTTATTTATTTATTTTATTTGTTGTTGTGTTTTGTTTTTTCTCCCTGTGGGAAGTTCTAGGTTGTTGAGGGAGGGGAATGTTTAATGGGGTAGTATCAGTAATACCACGGAAGGATAACTGTAAAAATTTATGTTGTAATTTGCTGAGTTGGTATTCCATGCATAAAATCTAATAAAGAAATTTGAAATAAAAAAATCCCCAAAATACACAAATCTGAATTTTAAAAAAAAGAACCAGGTACTGCCAGTGCCAGCCCAATGAAGTCCCTTTTTCCTAAGAAAAAGGGCTAAAGCACACCTGCCAATTTGTCGTGAGCTGCAGAATGAGCCCTGCTCCTGGGGGCTCACTGTCCTGCAAAGGTTATTTCCAACCTGCTTCAGCACACCTGCTTGTATATTTTCAAGCACTCCTGAAGAGCTTGATTGGGTGCTTCAGGTGTATTTGGTTAGGGATGGAGCTGAACTCTGCAGGACGGATGGTCCCCAGGAGTGGGGTTGAAGACCTCTGCATTTAATAGCTTGTCTCCTCAATAGCTTGTCTCCTCAATAGCTTGTCAATTGGCATCTAGTCCCCAGTGGTCTTTGATGATCAATTGAAGATGTGTAAGAATGCTGGACAACACTGGTCCTCTAAAGACATTCTTCAGACTTTCTGGACTGAGATGTGTCTCCACTTTGAGATTAAAGAGCTCTGGAATGGGTTCCATTCAGTTCTTGAGTTGTCTACACTCAATGAAAAAAAACATCTCACATCAGTAAAGGATGTAACACACCAAGCCAACAACAAAAAATGAAGACACAGTGACTTGAATACTCTGCAAAAACGACAGCCAACAGCCAACTAGCATGCACGTTTTGCTCCTATGAGAGGAAATAATTGTCTATATCGGCAGGTGTCAGTAGTCTATATTTGTCGTTCAAAAAGAGAAACCAAAACTAGGACTGTGAATATACAAACCGTAAACAAAGCAGCATTTGTTTACCATTTGGAATATGAATATCATGTTGATCACTTTTTTCATTCCAGACAGTCATGAAAATACATGCGTTTTGAAATGATCAGTTAAGATGACGTCAAATTAAAATATGTGTCTGTCTGACTTCATTATAATCACTTTCACTTTTCTTCTCATGCACTAAGCTGAACAGCCAGTCAGAGTCACTTGTTTCAATGACTGCCCGATTCCATTGGTCAAAAACCTGCTACACACTTCATTCTGATATTCCACTTTTGACATTCTGCTGACAATAAGTAACTACATGTCGACTACCAGTCATGGCGTATTAGTAAAATGTCTGCTTAATTTCTGCTAACTGCTTGATGATAATTAATTATAATTAAAGGGGTCATGATAAAAATAACATTTTGTGTATTTGGTGTAATGCAATGTGTTTACGCAGTTTAAGGTTCAAAAACACATTATTTTTCACATAACGTAAATTATTGTTGCTCCTCTCTGCCCTGCCTTTCTGAAATGCGTCGATTTTTACAAAGCTCATCATTCTGAAAAGCAAGGTGTGCTCTGATTGGCCAAATTTTGGCCAAATTTTGAAATTAGAAATTTTGAAATTAGCAGTACATTGTGATTTGCTGAATACCTCAAGCATGTGACGGAAATGTTACGCATCAGTGTCTCCATGACACGGTAACAATACTACAGAGAGAATAAAAGTTACACCTTCTTTCTTTGTGTATACATTTGGGTGGTGTTATGCAAATATTTCAACACAGTGACGTAGCTATGTGAGGGTGTGTTTAAATGAGGCATCTTCAGAAGGCGTGGACGAGTCTTAACTTTTATAAAGTATATGTCTATGGGTTTGAGACTTTAATCTTTGCAACTTCATGGATATTATAGGGTAGAGTGGGGGGAAAACTGTTTTCCCTACTGTTTTTCCCAAAATAATCACAAGTTCATAAATCCTACATTTTTATTGTAACTAATGTGGCGAGTGTCCCAGTTCCAGATCAGCATCGCCCTGGAAACGCCGCTCCCACACTAATCACACAACACCAACACCTGTGTGTGATGAGTGGCGCACCTGGAGCTCGTTCCCCTCAGCCATAAAAGCCAGGAGAAGAGGCTGAAACTAATGCTTGTTTCTTCTCTTCACTCACAGAGTCGGACTGCACCCCAGGAGAGTGACACTTCGCACAATACTTCAGCCCACGAGCACCGAGTGGACTACTGCACCGAGCACCATTCATCTGAGCATGTGTGATCAGTGTGTTACAATAAATCACCCTCTGGGGCAATTCTTGCATTTCAGAGTCTGTGTGCTCATTCACCCCGTGATATATGGTGGAGAATGCAGGCATCGCAGGTGAATTGAGACACAGACTGTTAACGCCAGGGTTTGCTAACACTCTTTCTGTTTCACCTAGGAGAACTGCTCATGCTCTCTCCCTCTCTACGAATAATGGAAGAAGTCATTTGCCACCTGGCTGAGCTCACGGTCCGCCAGCAGCAGTTTACAGAACGACTGGCAGCTAGACAAGAATACACTGACCAAACTGCAGGCCAGCGGGGCGGGGCAGGTTCTTGCCCCCTTCCTCACCGGGGAAGCTCAGCGGGCCTATTATTCCCTACAAGCGCCCAGGAATGAAAAATATGATGAGAAATTCGTGCCCGGGTGGGTCTGTCTCCCTTGTGTGCGGCACAGCAGTTCTTCCAATGGACCTACGACGAACGAAAGACTATTAGAGCTCAAGCTGCGCAGCTCACCCGGTTGGCTCACCTGTGGCTCCTCACCGATTCACCTACCGCTGACCAGGTGGCAGAGAAAGTCATTGTGGATCGGCTCTTGCAGGCGCTGCCCTGTCCGCTGAGACGCCCGGTCAGTATGACGAATCCACATGACATCGCCAGTCTTGTTGAAGCTGTCGAGCTGGCGGAGGCAACGAATGCTCACGACGCCAGGGAGAGAGTGAGCCTGGCACCCCGCAGGGTGATGGAGCGGTGTCCGCTTGAAGGTGCACCGCGACCAGTCAGCAGACCAACGGTCCCCGACCTCGTCGATGAGCCAATGCCCACCAAACCCCCAGCGCCGACGGCCCGAAAAGAAGGACCTCCCCCTGGTCCCATCAGGATGGTGAAGCTGGAGGGGAAACCAGTTCAGGCCTTGTTGGATTCTGGTAGTACAGTCACCCTAGCGCAACCTACCCTGGTAAAGCCAAGGCCTGAACAGAAGTCAGAGCTGCCACTTACGTGCGTGCACGGAGATACCCGCTATGTACCGGCCCGTATGGTTCGTATTTCAGCTGAGCCTGGGACCTGGGCCATCGAGGTGGGCATTGTGTGAGACCTTCCGGTACCTCTGCTCCTGGGACGTGACTGGCCGGGGTTCGAGAAGCTCCTCCGCACCCCCAGGAGACCTGCCGCTTCCGCCCGGGACCGGCCACAGAGGAAACGTTGGGGACCGCCCAACCAGAGACCAGCCTTCCTAGCCACGGACAGCGAGAGGGAGGGTGAGTGTCAATCAGCTAACATTCCGTCTGTCTACCTTGATGTGTTTCAACAGGTCACGAGAGGACGATCGCCTGCGCAACTGTTGGGGACAAGTTCGCCGAGTCGATGAGAACTACGGTACTGCCGTAGTTGCCCTACCTGCCAGCAGACGGCTCCTCGACGGCCTCCCCCCAGCCCTCTTATTCCACTACCCATCATCGATGTGCCCTTTGAACGGATCGGGATGGATCTGGTAGGGCCGCTGCCGAAGTCTGCCCGGGGTCATGAGCACATCCTGGTCATCGTGGACTACGCCACCCAGTACCCAGAAGCCCTTCCTCTTCGGGCAGCAAATGCACAGTCGGGATACCAAAGGAAATCCTGACTGACCAGGGTACACCCTTCATGTCGGTCATGGCGGACCTCTGTCGACTCGGATGTCCTCGGATGATGGACATGTTGCTCCGGCCACACCAAGCCTACGCGACCACACCATCCACTCGGAGTGCTGGGTAGTGCTGGGTAGTGGTGTGGTCGCGTAGGCTTGGTGTGGCCGGAGCAACATGTCCATCATCCGTTGAAACGTGGCAGGTGCCCCGTGCAGGCCGAAGGGTAGCACCCGGTAATGCCAGTGGCCATTGGGGGTGCTAAAGGCTGTCCTTTCCCGGGAGCTCTGGGACAGGGGCACCTGCCAATATCCTTTGGTGAGGTCTAGGGTGCTGATGTATTGAGCTTTGCCCAGCCGGTCCAAGAGCTCATCCACCCGCGGCATTGGATATCCATCGATATCCACCTAGAGCATCTACGGAGGGTGTTGACAGAGCTTCGGCGGGCTGGCCTCACTGCCAACCCCAAGAAGTGCCACCTCGGCTTCACAGAAGCAAGGTACCTAGGCTACAAAATCGGAAGAGGGCTCATCATGCCCCAAGAAAAGAAGGTTGAGGCGGTGAAGAAGTTCCCATGTCCCGTCAACAAGACGCAGGTACGAGCCTTCTTGGGGTTGGCGGGCTACTACAGATGTTTCATCCCCAACTTCTCCTCTATAGCCTGCCCCCTGTCAGACCTTACCAGGAAGGGGCGCGACACTATGGACTACATTGACGAGAGTAATGTAGAAGTATTCACGATGCAGCTTACACTGGTGATGTACCGAAAAGAAAACTGATTTCACAATAAATGATCTAATTTTCAGCAGTAAGAAGTGTTTTAAAGCTTGTTGTTTTGTAGAACATCACAGTTATATATGACATGTGAACAGTTAAGCCTGTAGATAGGGAGTACTTGTTATTTAATCAAAAATATAATTATATTTTCATAATGACATTTTTTTTTTTTCTGAAACCTAGTCAGTGGGGTAAAATGCCCCCAGGAGCAATAGGCAATTACTGTAGTTATTCAGTTCTAAACATCAAATCTTTAGTTTTTCCATCAAATGTATTCAGCCTAGTTGGTTGAACCAAAATATTTGGACTTCATATATAAAATTACCTCAAGTTAGCATTGGGTAGCTAGTTAGCTAGCCAATTAGCATAAACTAACAATTTTCATTTTTTTCTTCAAATACGCTATTATAATTTTGTAATCCATAATTATTGATTATATTCTATTTTTATTTTAAGCTTAAATTGCATGTACTCTGATTTTTCCCTAAATGTTTAAAGAAAATTGCTTTGCTTGACTGGGGGGCATTTCACCCCTCCTATGGGGGCATTTTGTTTCATTTAATTTTTGATAAAAATCTAATAACATGAAAACTCTGGACATTTTTCATACTTGGTTTATAATTTATGTCAGTGTCACTAAAACTGATAACTTTTCTGAACACATTTAAGCTTTGTTTAACAGAATATTTTTTTTTTACAGTCCTTAAGGCAGAACTGAGCTGATGTAGCTTCGCTTTTCTATTGAATCTCTATCTTACTTTCACTCTCTGTTGTTTAAAGTGATAATATATAACTTAATTCCCACCATATTTCTGGTATTATCTATCAAACTAATCTAACTAATTTAATCGTTTGCTTTTTAAAACCACGAGTGCAGAGTTCGTGCAGATTAGCATTCGTTAGCCGGTTAGCTTGTCACTCGTGGTTCCATTGACGCACCTATTGTTTTCTTTTTTCTCGCTCCATTTCATTTCTCTCTCACTCCGTTTTTCATGAGTTCTTCAAACAAGTGGTAAGTGAATCATTCTTCAATCACGGTGAGTAATGGTTTCTTCTCCTGCTATTGTTGTTTGCACTGTTTGCCACATGTACAGTTTATCTGTCTCTGTCAGCGACGAGGGATCCACATGTGATTAAATGCAGGGAAATAGTTAGGCTAACAGAAGATTTCAGAATTAGAGACATCCAAACTTTAGTTGAGGACAGTAAGAATGTGAGGGCTGTAGATACTGCTTTGGTATCTACTTGCTCAGGGAGTCCTGTACATTTTTCGGTTCCGGTAGAGCCCGTGTAGCAGGGCAACTGGGTGACCAAGTATTAGACCGCTCTTCCGTTCCGATCAAAACATCAAACATGTTCTCCCCGCTCAGTGATGCACTCACTGAGAAACCTGATGAAAGTGCTCTAGTTATTGGTGATTCTATTGTACGGAACGTGAAAATGGAGACTCCAGCCACCATAGTCCAATGTTTACTAGGAGCCAGAGCGCCTGACATCTTAGCAAATTTAAAAGTGCTGGCTAATGCTAAACGTAAATCCAATAAGATTGTTATTCACGTCGGCGCTAATGATGTTCGACTTCCCCAGTCGGAAATCACTAAAAACAATGTTAAAGAGGTGTGTGAACTTGCGAGTACGATGTCAGACACTGTAATATGCTCTGGTCCACTCCCTGCTTACCCGGCTGATGAGATTCATAGCAGACTGTCGTCACTCAATGGCTGGAGGTTTAAGTGGTGCCTGCAGAATAACATAGGTTTTATAGACAATTGGTAGAATTTTGGGAGCAGACCTGACCTGTTGAAAAGAGATGGTCTTCATCCTTCCTGGGGTGGTGCCGCTCTTCTCTCTAGAAATATGGCACATAGTCTTAGAGTTCGTACTTGACTAACTGAGGCCCAGGTCAGGAAGCAGACAGACTGGCTAAACCGACCAACTGCTAGCCACCTCACATCACAGAAGTCAGTAAATTCTCAGCACATAGAGATATCACACTATAGAGACTGTCTTTTCCCCGAACTAGAAAATACAGAAAACATCCAAACCAAAGTAAGAGTAACAATTTAATTGATGTTCAACAAATAAAAAACAGATATAATACAGATAAACAAATGATAAAGCTTGGCTTCTCTCATTAGAGTTACAAACGACCTGCTTTTATCATCTGATCGTGGTTGTATCTCTCTATTAGTACTACTGGATTATAGCAGGCTTTGACACTATTGACCACAACATTCTTTTAAATAGACTAGAACATTATGTTGGCATTAGAGGAAGTGCACTGACATGGTTCAAATCGTACTTATTTGACCGCCATCAATTTGTTGCAGTAAATGAAGAGGTATCATACCAATCACAAGTGCAGTATGGAGTACCTCAAGGCTCAGTACTTGGCCCCTTACTTTTCATGCTTTACATGTTACCCTTGGGAGATATCATTAGGAAACATGGTGTTAGCTTTCACTGTTATGCTGATGATACCCAGCTCTATATTTCTTTGCAACCTGATGAAACTCTGATCTCAAAACTCTGGCCATTTGATAATACCTAGAATATCAAAATCAACTGCGGACGGGAGATCGTTTTCCTATTTAGTGCCCAAACTCTGGAATAACCTACATAACACTGTTTCGGGAAGCAGACACACTCTGTCACTTTAAATCTAGATTAAAGACCCATCTCTTTAACCTGGCTTACACATAATACACTATCACCTTTGTATAATTCAAATCCGTTAAAGGATTGTTAGGCTGCATTAATTAGGTCAACCGGAACACTTCCCAAAACTCCTGATGTACTTGTTACATCATTAGAAGAATGGCATCTACGCTAATATTAGTCTGTTTCTTTCTTATTCCGAGGTCACCGTAGCCACCCAGATCCAGACTGTATCCAGATCAGATGGTCACTGCAGCCACCCGGTTCCAGTCCGTATCCAGATCAGATGGTGGATCAGCCCCTAGAGATGACCTCTACAGCCCTGAACATCAGCGGAGACATGGACAACTAGATGAACCCTACAGACTGATCCCCAGTGAACACCCTGTCTCCTAGACGGTCATCGGGACAAGACCACAGGAACCAGATGAGTCCTTTGCACAATCTGACTCTGCTTTAGCCTAGATTTAAACTGCTGATTTTGTCTGGCCAGAGGAGAATGACACTATTTCGACAAACTATTTCCCCGTCTAAATACTGTAAAGCTGATATAAAGCCACCCAGCTTTATATCAAGCTGATGTAAAGCTGCCTTGACACAATTTGCATTGTTAAAAGCACTATACAAATAATAGTGACTTGACTTGACTTAAGGGGGGCATTTTCCTCCACTCTACCCTATATGCACAAACAGCTTGTAACACTCCAAAGACAAAGGAAAACTGAAAATTGCATCATATGACCCCTTTAACTTTGCAAGTACATGTTAACTTATTCTACCAACCCTAACAATAAGCCCTACTTTGTGTTGGGAATCAGAGCAAGGTGATCCAGAGATTGGGGGTGGAATGAGGCAACCATGACGATGAACATGAAAACCTGTACGTATGCATTTTTTAAAAAAAAATTTATGTGATCAAATTTTTATTTACTTTAAATCAACAAAACAACATCCATTCAAACAAACAACAGGGAGTGGGGAGCAACAGACACACCATCAACAATTTCACAATCTGAAAGAAAAAAGGGAAGGAAACAAAAACAAAAAACAAAAACTTTATATGGTCATTCCTTTATATAGTCCAAAATGTTGGAAGAAAAACATTTCCATGCATCAATGGTACTAGCCAATGGTTTGTGCTGTTGTAGATTCACAAGTCACTATTTTAAGGAGGCTATGAATCCAAAATGTTTTTGGACACGTGCAGAGTAAACCGTATTATTGCCGCCTTTGCAGCTGTAAAACTAGCAAACAACATTCTCATCTTTAACTTATACAGAAGTTAGTATCGTCATTGAGAAGACATACACCTGGATTAGACAAGTAATCAATTTGTAGTACAAACCCGATTCCAAAAAAGTTGGGACACTGTACAAATTGTGAATAAAAACAGAATGCAGTGATGTGGAAGTTTCAAATTTCAATGTTTTATTCAGAATACAACATAGATGACATATCAAATGTTTAAACAGAAAATGTATCATTTTAAGGGAAAAATAAGTTGATTTTAAATTTCATGGCATCACCACATCTCAAAAGTTGGGACAAGGCCATGTTTACCACTGTGTGGCATCCCCTCTTCTTTTTATAACAGTCTGCAAAAGTCTGGGGACTGAGGAGACAAGTTGCTCAAGTTTAGGAATAGGAATGTTGTCCCATTCTTGTCTAATACAGGCTTCTAGTTGCTCGTCTTAGGTCTTCATTGACGCATCTTCCTCTTTATGATGTGCCAAATGTTTTCTATGGGTGAAAGATCTGGACTGCAGGCTGGCCATTTCAGTACCTGGATCCTCCTTCTAAGCAGCCATGATGTTGTAATTGATGCAGTATGTGGTCTGGCATTGTCATGTTGGAAAATGCAAGGTCTTCCCTGAAAGAGACGACGTCTGGATGGGAGCATATGTTGTTCTAGAACTTGGATATACCTTTCAGCATTGATGGTGCCTTTCCAGATGTGTAAGCTGCCCATGCCACACGCACTCATGCAACCCCATACCATCAGAGATGCAGGCTTCTGAACTGAGCGCTGATAACAACTTGGGTTGTCCTTGTCCTCTTTAGTCCGGATGACATGGCGTCCCAGTTTTCCAAAAAGAACTTCAAATTTTGATTCGTCTGACCACAGAACAGTTTTCCACTTTGCCACAGTCCATTTTAAATGAGCCTTGGCCCAGAGAAAATGCCTGCGCTTCTGGATCATGTTTAGATATGGCTTCTTTTTTGACCTATAGAGTTTTAGCTGGCAACGGTGAATGGCACGGTGGATTGTGTTCACCGGCAATGTTTTCTGGAAGTATTCCTGAGCCCATGTTGTGATTTCCATTACAGTAGCATTTCTGTATGTGATGCAGTGCCGTCTAAGGGCCCGAAGATCATGGGCATCCAGTATGGTTTTCCGGCCTTGACCCTTACGCACAGAGATTGTTCCAGATTCTCTAAATCTTTGGATGATATTATGCACTGTAGATGATGATAACTTCAAACTCTTTGCAATTGTTCTCTGAGAAACTCCTTTCTGATATTGCTCCACTATTTTTCACCACAGCATTGGGGAAATTGGTGATCCTCTTCCCATCTTGACTTCTGAGAGACACTGCCACTCTGAGAGGCTCTTTTTATACCCAATCATGTTGCCAATTAACCTAATATGTTGCAAATTGGTCCTCCAGCTGTTCCTTATATGTAAATTTAACTTTTCCGCCTCTTATTGCTAACTGTCCCAACTTTTTTGGAATGCGTAGCTCTCATGAAATCCAAAATGAGCCAATATTTGGCATGACATTTCAAAATGTCTCACTTTCAACATTTGATATGTTATCTATATTCTATTGTGAATTAAATATAAGTTTATGAGACTTGTAAATTATTGCATTTCCTTTTTATTCACAATTTGTACAGTGTCCCAACGTTTTTGGAATCGGGTTTGTAAAAAGGACAAAACCGAATTCACATGAGTCCATAGATTGACAACAATTGGACATTCCCAAAACATGTGGAGAAAAGTACTTGCTGATACAGTGTTACAGATATGACAGTTAGAGGTTGATTGCAGTTTCATTTTAAACTTCTTGTAAGGAGTTATGTATGCTCTATGGATGACTTTGTAATGGATAAGACGATGAGCCTAAGTTTTTAGAAGTTAAGATTAGATTAGACCACACCCTCTCCCAGTCGACTGATAAATCAAAAGCTGTTCATTTACGTATGCATTTAATTGTAGCGAAGTTCAGTCCTAGGACTGGTGTGAATGGTGTGGTATTGACGTTGAGTAGGTTTGTCTTGGGTTCAGGCATGTTGTTGATGGGAGATTGGCTCTACAACACTTCTTCCACCATAAGTCTATGATCTATCATCAGACTCAAACTCATCTTGTTGATCTATTAATAAATATTCAATTCTTGTTGTTGTGGTTGACAGTCTTTAGCATTAGCAGCATGCCAGAGGATGCCAGCTGCCTGGATGTTGGCTCCTCCACCTCATTCATTTATTAACACTATTCACACTACAAAACCCTTAACGTCAATCAAATACTGGCTGATAAGAGGTTGCTCTTTCATAGATTAGAAGACTTCATGGATCTCATGAATTGCATTTGTTGTTGTTGTTTCATTAATGTACAGTATCAACAATGTTTTGGACAAAGTTTTTTTTCTCAAATTCCCTCCAAAATGTTCCAAATTTGTCATCTAAATGAGTCTGCTAGGCACAGTTTGATACACTGTTGGAAACTCTTGTGAAAGTTTTTTTTTTTTTTTTCACTGTGGGGCACAGATACTTTTTCTATTTTATTCTGTGGATCTAAAGACCTAGTTAGGAAGAAAATACCTCCTGACCTCTGTCTTACACTGAATAATAGATGCTATTCTGTTAATGTGTGTGAGGTGCCATAAACCCTTGAAGTTGTGTTAAGGGACAATCTCACTTTGTTCCATGTCACATTGTAAACTGCACTATGCATTTGAACTTCATGACATTTTCTTCATTTTTATTTGTCTAAAAAATATATTCCAGGCATTTATGCAGAATCCTGAATTTACATGAATTGAAAATGTTTTTAACATAATGAAAAAACATTAATTAAATCAAGTGATCAAACTGTGTATATCTTTTTTTATTTTTAATTTCTGTTATTTTGCACAAAATAAATAATGGCTTCTAAAAAAACCTTAGACTAGTAAACACTACAATTTAGACAGTAAATTTTATGTTAATAGTATGGTATTAATTAATATTATTAATAATAATTATGAGCATATTGTATATGTATATACATAATTATGTAGTTATCAATTCCTTGTGATCAAAGTAAAAAGGAAGAACTGACAAATAGCTGTCTAAAGCAAGAGATTGGAAACTGTCAGCTGTATCATCTGTGTGATCAATTATTTCTTCCTTAAAGGAACACTCCACTTTTTTTGGAAATAGGCTCATTCTCCAACTCCCCCAGAGTTAATAAGTTGAGTTTTACCGTTTTTGAATCCATTCAGCCGATCTCCGGGTCTGGCGATAGCACTTTTAGCATAGCTTAGCATAGATCATTGAATCAGATTAGACCAGTAGCATCGCGTTCAAAAATGACCAAAGAGTTTTCCTATTTAAAACTTGACTCTTCTGTATTTATATCGTGTACTAAGACCGGCGGAAAATGAAAAGTTGCGATTTTCTAGGCTGATTTGATTAGGAACTACTCTCATTCCGGCGTAATAATCAAGGAACTTTGCTGCCATAACATGGCCGCAGCAGGCGCAGTGATATTACGCAGCGCCTGAAAGTAGTCCCCAGCTAGGTAACTAGTTATAATATAGCTGGGGACTACTTTCAGGCGCTGCGTAATATCACTGCGCCTGCTGCGGCAGCAAAGTTCCTTGATTATTACGCTGGAATGAGAGTATAGTTCCTAGACAAATCGGCCTAGAAAATCGCAACTTTTCATTTTCCGCCGGTCTTAGTACACGATATAACTACAGAAGAGTCATGTTTTAAATAGGACAAATATCGAAACTCTTTGGTCATTTTTGAACGCGATGCTACTGGTCTAATCGGATTCAATGATCTATGCTAAGCTATGCTAAAAGTGCTATCGCCAGACCCGGAGATCGGCTGAATGGATTCAAAAACAGTAAAACTCAACTTATTAACTCTGGGGGAGTTGGAGAATGAGCCTATTTCCAAAAAAAGTGGAGTGTTTAACCTTATTTAACTACTGGATTTAACCTTTAACATGTCAATAGTCATAAGCATCATCAACGCAACTATGTACATTTTACTTAAGGTTGTAAATTAATTTGGAAGTAACCTTTTATATTGCTGCCACGTCAGTTGAGAATAATTAATCTAATCAACGTAGTGGTGCAGGTCATGGCTGTAAAAGAAAATGAGGTCAGAGACCATCAGTCAAGGTCAGAGACCAACAATGCATTAATACGTCCAAACAAAAGTAACAAATTAATACCTGATGGGGAAAAAAAAAAAAAAAAAAAAAAAAAAAACATTAAACTGCTTAATAATACTTTATGATTTTGTTAAGGAGACCTCTGTGCGCATTGATCCATGGAAATTTCCATGAGACTGAGACCAAAATATATTGCATCAAGTATCTGGAGTCTACACAGAAATCTAGACCTCTGAGACTGACTCTCAAGAAACGTTCCAGTCTATGTGCAGATCTAATCCCCCATGCAGTGACATATCCTGTTTTGTGTTCGGACTACTGCCAGGAACATTATTCCTATCGTAGGTTGATTTTTAGCCGTGTACTACTTTACTTTGTTCTTTCACTTATGTGGCCTTCCAGCATGTTGATTTTTCATCACATCCCCTTATGAGCTATTGCATTTCCAAATCACTTTATTTAGCCTGCACAGATGATGAGATGAACCCTCCCATCTCAGGGTCAGCATGGGTGACATCTTAGGTTGAATCTGTTCAGCTTGTACCGGGGGGACAGAGGGAGCCAGCATAGGGAGAGCGATATTACCAGACAGCTGAACCGGCAACATTTGAAAATGTTAAATGTCAGAGGCTGATTCGTTTGTGATGAGGAGGGTGGGGGTGGACTATTTTGATTAATATGTCTTGTTCGCTTGATTCAGAAACATGAGGAAAATATGGCTTCTGACCAAAACAAACAGGGTTGGATTGCTGTTCAAAATGGTTCTTAACCTCTCCAGAAGAAATCCCCAGGGTCTATCTTTGTCTGTGGCATGACTATTAATGGATCTGCTATATCAGTAGCAGTAACAGCAGTTTTATGTTTTTGCTTTTAATTGTGAGCCTTATCAATCAGTCCGTTGTCAGTTTCAGAGCAAACCTCAGATTTGCACAGGCTTTCCTTCATTATAACCCATTAAGAGCACATCAACACTATGAAGCAGTGTGATGGAGCATTTGAACAACAGAAATGTGCTCTGAAGGTTTGAAAAGCAAAATTCTCATTCTGTACAATAGATGCCTAGATCAGAGGTTATGGCATCAAAAGTAATGTAATTAAGTCACATGACAACACATCATTAAGTTATTCTGAGACAGCATGGTCTTTAGTGTGGGCAACTTCTGGATTTTTATGCACTGAAAGAGACATTTTGGTCATTGTTTTTTTTAAAGACATAACTATCTGACGTCAGCCTTTCTCACCAACTTACCTTAAAATTGCAGAACTATTTGTTTAACATCAGGGGATAACTCAGGAAGGACTCAGTGGTACTAAAAGTCAACAGAAATGGGCCCAAGACAGAACCTTGGGGAAGTCACATTATTCAGAATAATATTGTGGTCTCTAAGTCAGATAAATCAAGATTCAGGACATCAAATAAATTGTTCAGATATGCCCTCCATTTATCCCTCAGCATTTGGGTCTGTATGGTGCTAAAGAAGAACATTCATGTACCTTTTATATTCTTAAAATTAAATATTATTGCCAATAGACTGTAGGGCTCTTGGGTTGGTATATGTTTCTTTGGAGACTGAAAACATTGCTGATGCTACATTACAGGTTTGTCAATCAGATAAATGTTTTCTGGGTTGTTAACAGTGCCAGAACATAGATGGTTCTCCTTGAGCATCAATACTATTGCGGTTATTTTAAAAACCGTACATAGCCAAAACCTTTCAACAGTAGTGTACCTGCTTTATTTCTCTTCTGCAGACTTTTGCACAGATTGCACATTTTCTTCATATGGCACAACCTTACCCTTACTCACTCTCCGCGACATTCAGCATTCAATGTATTTGCTTCAGTTCCTCTTGGAAGCTTATCTTATTGTCATTTTGAATGAGAAGTCCCAAAATGGATGACAAAAAGGGTGGAGTGATTTAGACAAGGACTTTCTCTATTCATATTCTTATCTCTTCACTTTGGTTCCTGTAACTGGTTCCGTTTCTTATCGCTGTGGTACGTCTCCAGACACATTTTCATTTAATCATGTGATTTATGCTGATAGAGCCACTCCTTAAGCCAATATATCTGCACCCAACACTGGATGGTCAACCTAGTAATAAGATTACTGTTTATGAACAAAGACCTATAAAATCACCATTAGGATAATGACATTACTCTTGTCGGTAATAATATTGTTAATGGCTAATGGAATTTAGAGCTGCCTTTTATTCTTTCTTTTTTTCTATTAAATTAAAAGTGTAATACAGATTAATGATAATGACTTGTATAAAACGAAGGGTTTAATTTAGGATATCCATAAAATCAGTTCAATTGTTGAGGTTATGAGAACTAAAAACAAACACATGAAATAATTCGGTAACAGTTGCTTAGTTGCTAGTTAGCATGCATACTACTAGAATATTAGCCATTTGTTAGTAGTAATTAATGACATATTAATGCCTTATTCTACATGACCTTATTCTACATCCCTAATCCTACCCAATACCTAAACTTAACTACCTTAATAAGCAGCAAATTAGAAATTTATTGAGGGAAAAGTCGTAGTTAATAGTGAATAAGTGTTCCCTATTCTAAAGTGTTACCAATAATTCTACCAAATTTGTTTGGTAGTACAGAATCTTTGCTCTTGGTAAGTTGTATTTTTGTAGAGTTCAGACCAGGGGTCATCAAACCTGGTCCTGGAGGGCCAGGGTCCTGCAGAGATTAGCTCCAACCCTTATCAAACACACCTGAACTAGCTAATCAAGGTCCTTCTAGGTATGCTTGAAACTTCCTGGCAGCTGTGTTGAGGCAAGCTGGAGCTAAACATGAGCACAATCATGGTTTTAGCAACACCAAAGTCATGGGTTTGATTCCCAGGGAATGTATGAACTGATGACGTGTAAACTTCAAATGCAATACGGGTTTGGATAAAATTGCCTGCCAGATGTAAAATTCATATATGTAAATATTAATGGAATATAATATATGCATATTAATACATTTTTTTATAATGCCATTGTTGCCACTTCAGTGTTTAGTGTAATTCAGGATCAAATCCACAGCAATACTTGCTTATGTGGCTGCCCTGAAAAACAGTCAATATTAACAGACATAAATCAGTATGCTTCTTTATGGGTCATTATTTCTTTTCATGCTGTTTGCCCTCGTCCACCTTCATGAAACAAACAGGTTAAATAAATATGACTAAGGTATATACATACAACATAGGTGACAGTTCTGTTTCATTGATTGTTTTGGTAATCATTGCTGGCCACACGATAGAAATTCCTGAATGTGATGTCACCCATGAATGACCTTGCAGTTTTATTCCTGTCCCACGGCAATCAAATTTATTGAACGTGTTGTCCAGCGTGCACTAACAGTGGTGTAAGCGTTCGGTTTCCCAGCACTCATCACTGTCAGTACAGCATAGCTGAGGGGTGGCATTAGAGATGGATTCACTTGTGCAAAGGAACCTATTTATATTATGGAATCTCTCATGAGCAGTAAAACGGCCGTGTGGGAAATACACATTGAGCGGAGCAGCCGCATGACTGAAAACAAATGCTTTGACGAAGCCTGCTTCCAGATGCCATCATATCTGAGGTGCTTGATGGGCATTATCACCATCACATATATTAATCCTGTAAATACTGCATAGAAGGGATGACCCAAAAAATGTTTGATCTTGGTCAAATAAATTAAGCAATTTTTCTTGAGAAAATCAGCAAGAGTAAAATGTTCCTATGCTGTCTTATCAGTCATAGAAATAACATTATAGAGAGATAGAATTGGTCCTCAAAGGTGACAAGTTTGCTTGGTATGAGGGGTTGACTGGTCATTTATTTTCATCTTTGTAGATGGAATCAGTGACTTCGGAAAAAAAGGTTCCCAGACTTTATTGCTTTGTAAAATGATCATAGTATTCAGCTGGTCAACTTCTTTGCTCTCAGATCAAACCTGCATTTAGCTCAGATGTCATTTGAGGTGGGTGGAATGTTCGTTAGCAAGAAAGGGTAACTCAAGCCCGCTGGTTTCCGGAAGACACATCCCCAAGTAATGTGTGACCCTGGACCACAAATCCAGTCTTAAGTCGCTGGGGTATATTTGTAGCAATAGCCAAAAATACATTGTATGGCTCAAAATTATTATTATTTTTTTTTTTAATGACAAAAATCATTAGGACATTCAGTAAAGATCGTGTTCCATGAAGATATTTTGTAAATTTCCTACTGTAAATATATAAAAACTTAATATTTGATTTGTAATATTCATTGCTAAGAACTTCATTTGGACAACTTTAAAGGCGATTTTCTCAGTATTTTTATTTATTTTTTGCACCCTCAGATTCCAGATTTTCAAATAGTTGTATCTCTGCCTACAGCTGTATTGTCCTATCCTAACAAACCATACATCAATGGAAAGCTTATTTATTCAGTTTTCAGATGATGTATAAATTTCAATTTCTAAAAATTTACCCTTATGACTGGTTTTGTGGTCCAGGGTCACATATATAGAATAACCTGCACTCCATTTTCATGTCTTAAGACTAACAAACTAACAGTCAATTCATGACAGATACATTTAATATTTGTTTATTTGAAATACACAGATTTTCAATGGACATCAAATGAGAACTAGTTGCAATATCTACAAGCAGGGGCTAATTGGGCCATGCTGACCTGTCCAATCACAACAACCAGTAAGTAAATGATAACAGTTGATAGTAGTTTAACTTTTCAAACATAATCAAATGTGTATGATATTTGCTGTCTAGTATGACACAGCAAGGTGTTTGACTATTGCAATGAAGTCTGGTCCATGTTGCATCTATTTTTGGCCAGCTTAGACAGGAAAACATTGTTTGACCAATATAAAACAACCAACTGCAGTTCATTTTATTTCTATATGATATTGAGGATTGAGTTTATCTGAAATAATTGATACCCTAATAGCAGAACCATGTGTAGACTTTGCAATTTTTGTCCATCCAAAAATATGACGGAGTTCTACAAAATGCCTCTGACAAAAATCTTGATTTGATGCCACTAACACATTTTTCTAAATCCAGTGACCAGTTCCTCCTCATATGTGCTCAGTTTTGTTGGCATTATGCATCATATGGTGTGTGAACGGACTGTGGGCGGTCTGTAGGTGTGCCATCTGATGCTGAGACTATGAAGAGTGTAATGAGTATGGATAACTCCAAATTGCAGGCATTAGGATGAACAGGAATCTATCAGATAAACTCTCACAAAACCAAATGTGTTTGTTGAGATGACTAATGTACATGCCTAGACTAAACTTACAAAGCATTTATGGGTTTGGAGGAAGAAATTGGCCATGGCTTGTCTGTATGGGCAGGTCATCCCAGAATTTTCCAATGTAAATTGGTGGTGAAAATGGAGCTGCAGCACACTCCAATTAAGAACAGTTGGGGCCCTGCTTATTTTCACGTTACCTAACATAAAGCTTGCTCCAGGCCAAGACAACGTCATTCCTCCTTTAGCTATGTGTATATTAATCTGCATCAGGTCAGTAACTAGTTGGCATTGCCTATTCTTCTTTAACAAGATATATGAGGAGTAGCATTTCAAATTAAAAATAAAATCTTTTAGTTTAAATAAATAGGCTTTATAGAGTTTGGTTGTGTTTGTTCCGAGAATAGACATGACTTTCATATCCTCACCCAAATTCCCCCAATAACATTCAAAGGTAATAAAAAAATACTACATTAAAGCAATTCTAAGATAGCATTCTGTACTTATGTCGTGTGTACTTAGAACCTGTCAATCAACATTACAGCGTCGCCCACAGGCTGAATTATGCAAGGACGTTAGACCTCCACCAAAAGTGTGTCTGCATTTGTTCAGTGATTAGATTATAAAGATTACAAACTGTTTATCATAACCTAGCACTGAGATCCAAAATCATATCATAAACCTACCTAAAGTTATAGTCAGGAGCCACTACTGGAAGAAATTACTGTAAACTGAACACTGAACTGAACTGTTATAATTTGTACTTCTTAAAGTGAGGGACTCAAAAAAGTTTTCCCAAGATGCACCTCACGAAGTGGTGACTAGCAATAAGTTCAAATAAATGACAATCTGAATTTGCTTAACATTTTTGGTCCACTGTGTCTATCATTGTTTGGTGTTATGTGTAAAGTATTTTTTCTTCAGGAAATAAAACTATATTTACCGATTAGAGACTTCTGTTTTACTGGAGTGAAGGAAACTGAATCTGACTAATTGAGTGTCTCTCTGAAGTTGATACATATTTTTGTGGGACAACACATACTATAATATGACACCCCAACAAACTAGCCAATCAATATATGGGTGAAATGAAACGAAAACCATTAATTTGTTGATACAGCGAAAAGCTCAACAAAATCCAAAGAAAGAGGGTTTCAATTTCACAGGGGTTCCTTTTTAAAAAGGCTTCAGGAACATCAACCTATAAGCCCCTCACACCAGTTCCTTGAATGACCGTTGGACTGTTGTTTAATATTTGCATTCTTCACCCGACTGAAGTCCTGTAAGTCAAGTCACCTTTGTTTAAATAGCATTTCATTCAATACAGATTGTGTCAAAGCAGCTTTATAGTGTTAGTGTTTCAATAATGCAAACACAATTCAATTCTGCTGTAAAGCAGCTCTAAAAAGAGGACAATAGTAAACAGTCCATTTTTCAGTCAAAGCAAGTTCATCATTTATTCATTGATATCATCATCATCCAGCTCAGTTCAGTTCAGTTCTCTAGATGAAACCAACATGGTGTGGGCTTAATTCCAGGATACAACACTATGAATTGTCCTCATTCAGAACATCCATACAGTTCCTTCTGCTTGAAGAATGAATACAGCTAGCCACAGGGGTTGTGCAGTGGACTCATCTGGTTCTTGTGGTCTTTACTGAGGATTTGTGCTAATGGCCATCTAAGGTCTTCACAGGGGATCTGTCTCTAGGGCTCATCTAGTTTTCATGGTCTTACAACAAAAAACCTACAACAAGGTGGCAAGAAATCAGATGGGAAAATGTGTTTGAGCTTGATGAATGCAGTCAATACTACAATTTGTGTAAAATCAATCAAATAGATTTGCTTGTCTTTGAATTACGTTTTTAGTAACTGGGAGATAATGTGGTAACAGGGTTTCGTGCAAAATTTTGAGTGCAGATATTTACATAACAAAACCACAATAACACAATTATGATGTATGTGCATATGTTGTTATATACAGCAATGGACTGAGAAGAAAATACACAGTGAGGTATGTGTCTGTACAGGTAATTTAAATACGTAAGGTTACACTTTGTTTTGATAGTCCACTTTAGACATTCTACTAACAGTAAGTAACTTTGCAAATAGATGACTACCAAGTCTCAGAGTAGACTGTTTGGTTAAGTTTAGGGTTAGTAGAATACGTTGGCATATACTTGCAACGTTTCTCATAGTCGTTATTTTGTATGTTGTGGACTCATCAAAATAAAGTGTTAGAAGATATTAAGCAGTGACTGCTAGTTGACATGTAGTTGCAAAGTTACTTACTGTTAGTAGAATGTCTAAAGTTGACTATCAAAATAAAGTGTTCCCAAATATAAATATACATATCAAATAAGATATGACAAGTAGCGGACTGGATAGTGCACACATGGGGTTATAAAGATATAAATATGAATTTACATATTGCACAGTTGTTTTATATTGCCTTACACTGTTTGGTTGTTCTGGCAGGAGAGAAGTTGTTCATCGAGTTTGTGCCTTGGGTGTGTGGGGTCAGAAATGATTTTGCCTACTCATTTCCTCACTCTGAAGGTTATGAAGGGCAGAGCTGCACCAGTGATCGTCTCAGCAATCTTAACTGTCCGCCGTAGCCTATTTCTGTCTGGTTTGGTAGCCAAGCCAGACCAGACAGTTATAGAAGTGCGTAAGACAGACTCAAAAACCACTGAGTAGACCATTCTAATTATATTTTTATACAGTTCATTCATGAATTTCTTTCATGACAACTCTCTGAATAATCTGTGCAATTTATGCTAATTGATATGTTTTTGGTCTTGACTGAATAGCGTCCAGATTTTAAAAAATCATCAGGGTTTCCTTTTATATGGAAAAATTTGGGAGGAGTGTATTTACTAAGGTTTGTGGTAGTCACTTTATTAGTAAAGCACTATTAATTAACAGTAAAAAAAAAAAACTTCAAGACATGTTGTGCTTGACATGGCTGCATTAGTTGCTAATTTGCACTGATCTTAATAGATTGCATTGGTCAGTATGAAAATAAGCTAACTGTGTCTGTGTTCTTTAATTTGCGCATTTCCAATAGGTCACGTGCAGAATGTTCTTTTTAGCACTTTCATGGGATTGTGGTCTCACGCTAATTTGGTCCTTTCAGTAAATCTCGCCCCAGACGTGCCATGCATGCTGCTGTTCTGCTGCAGTTATTATTGCTGCAGTTGTTATTGCTGCTGCTACTGCTGCTGCAGAACAGATATAGAGACTTGCAACTGCCAATAAATATACATAAATATAAATATACAAGCTGTGGTGAGACTGTAGCCCTGCCACTGCTGTGCAAATAGCATAAATGAAATTGCCTGTTGCAGATCTAGACAGGTGGAGCTGGGGGAGGTCGAGGGTTTCAGAGGAATATATTATGTGTGTCAATATATTATGTGTGTCAAAAAAAAAGGTTAATTACAAGCTGATAAAGATGAGAGAAATAACCTCCAGCAAGAAATAAAGGATTAGTTTTTGTTGGTGGTGGTGGTGGTGATGTTTTGGAACAGTATTATCTTTAGAATGCAAAATGCATATGTTCTTCCACTAGCGTAGTTTATGTGCCTCATTTGAACATTAATTTTTTCTTAAATCATAACACAATCTAACTCTTTACATGTTCTCTGGCATGATACTCCCTGTGTCTTTACACAATAAGCAAACAAAATTCTAGCATTCCCGAAGACATAATCTTGCATGAAAAGCACACTCTCATTTGGAATTGCTTATGACCAGTTGAACATGTGAGAACATACTGATTCTGACTGTGTGAATGAGTTTTCTTGTCTTCTCTTACAAGTTAATGGATATGTAATATTCATTCGTAACATTTAATATATATACTTATGCTAAGCTTGTTGTATGCTCCATTTGAATATATGCAAACAGAGCATATACGTAGCCTAGAAAATCATCATTCCCCTTTGAAAGAGTTACTTTATTTGTCATACAGCCTGGAATCAAACCTATTCCAAAAAAGAAAAAAACAAAAACTTTTCCAGCTTTAGTTACAAATTTTGCCTTACAACATCAGACTGATGAAAGAAAAATGCCAGTTCTGATAATTAAAAACAAAAAAAGAACAACTTCTAAAACTAAAATAACAGGGTTGGAAAAGTCATCAGTTCCCTCATTTAATACTTCATAGAGCCACATTTTGTTTTAATTACATTAATCTTTTTGGATGTGTCTGTACTAGCTTTGCACTCCCAGATTGGGGAATTCCGTGGTGAGCGGCAATGGACTGCTCTTTTCAAGTCCATCCACGGGTTTTCTTTAAAAATTTGGATGCACTTGGCTGCATCCATTTTCCTTTCAATCCTGACCAATTGCACAGTCCCGGCTGAAGAGAATAATGCTGCCACCACCATTCTTCACTGTAACTATGGTGTGTTTTTGCTTGGAGTCAATTTTGATCTCATCAAACCATAGCACCTTTTGCCAGATCACATCAGAGTCTTTCAGGTGTGTTTTTACGTAGCGCAAATGAGACTGAGACAAGACACTTTTGCAGGGAAGGCTTCTTTTTTCAGCACTATT
This sequence comes from Acrossocheilus fasciatus, assembly GCA_036784905.1. Taxonomy (NCBI): domain Eukaryota; kingdom Metazoa; phylum Chordata; class Actinopteri; order Cypriniformes; family Cyprinidae; genus Acrossocheilus; species Acrossocheilus fasciatus. Next base: position 21,385,435 of record CM071941.1, on the reverse strand, counting down.
TTTGGCTTCATATCATACTGCTTTCTCTAATTATCAGTATAGTTTTATTTGGGTGAAATGATCTTTTCTTTGGCAGCTGACCAATGCATCTCTTTCTCCACCCACAAACTGCACACAGAGCTGTTATTTCTGTCCTGACGGATTTGGAGTATTTGGATGGAATATGTTCATAATGTAGCTGCAGTAAGTGTTTAAAGTAACTCCTAATGCAACAATTATAGGAACCTAGGGTTTGTCCCTTTTTACCTAGTGCTGGGTTGCCAAAATTATTCAAACTGGCTATTTGAGGCTATTTGAATTTGTTTATTGCAATTTTTAAAGGTTACAGGCTTAAAAAGCAATTTGAGGTTATTGAGGTTTCTTTCATATTTAGGGGTGTGTGTGGGTGTGTGTGGGTGGGTGGGTATGTGTGTGTGGGGGGGGTGTTTGTGTGCCATTGCAAATGTCAGTGAAACTTAAACAAGTTCAGATATGGGTTAGACTTTATTATAGAGACTAATTCTCACTATTAACTATAGTTGCTTATTAGCATGCCTATTATTAATACATTGGCTGTTTTATTAGTACTTTTAAAGCACATATTTTGAATGACCAATATTCTACATCCTTAATCCTAACACAATACCCAAACTACCATACTAACTATTAACAAGCAGCAAATTAGGAGTTTATTGAGGCAAAAGTTGTAGTTAATGGTTTGTTAATAGTGAGAATTGGACCTTAAAATAAAGTGTGATTAGATTTACTGATTTAAGACTGCTTATAGAATTATTTAAGGCAACTAGAGGCAGACTGTTTTTGCACTGATTATTATATTCTTTCCAAATAGACTTCAAAATTAAAAGTCTGTAGTCACTATAAAAAGTCTATGTATATATTATTTTAATTGTCCACTTATATAGAAAATTCAGTGTTCTTTACATGTTAATAACAAAGCACCACAGATTTATACCAAAAAAAAAATGTAAACTAGAAATTATTATGCTGATGTAATTCCTGAAATAACATTTAGGATTGACAAATCACTTTGCTGTTTCTAGAAAGTGTGTGGACTATCAAGTTCACTTTTCAGACCAGCATCTGAATAACCCAACAGTAAATTAATTTTTTCCCTGTCCTGCTGTGTAAATGAATATGTCAGAGCGATGAGGGAACCTCATTTTGTGTCTGGACTCTTGGGAACAAATAGTTTGGAGAAAATAGTTTTGGAGGGAAAACCCCTGGGACAAATAAACATCCTTGAACATTTGAATCACGTCCTCCAGTAACTAAAGAAAGCTTTTATTCAGCGATACAGTGAATGAAATTCACCTCAAAAAGCATCCCACAAATAGATTTAATAGTTGAGGTTATAAATGAGTCAATCATTATTTAGTTTTATGAAGTCCAAAGATGTGAGTTTCTATTCATCCAGTCTATGGCCCAGATTTAATGACTCAAAATATCATTAGACCTGACAAAACCTGTCAAACCTTCAGGTGTTCAACAACAAACAAAAAAAAGCATCCATGTGGAATATCTCAGGAAAAAACAGGCATCATGTGATTCAGCCAATGTTGCACACCATCATGGTGACTGTATGCGGAATATGTTTCAGTAAATATATTCAACCTCCGTACTGGTCCCACCACAAACAAACCAAACATCGCTGGGCAAGGAAATAAAATAATGATCACGTAGGAGGGAGAAACAGTGTTCATCACCAAAGAATATGGTTGCCCAGGTGTGATTTGTTTTAATATGTCTAATCATGGTTCAGTCATGGAAAAAATGTACAAATCTTTATGGCACATTCTAAAAAGTAGAACCATTTATGTCTGAAGTTTGATAACTTTCATATGATAACTGATGCGTCCCTCAGCAATATCCAAATTGCTGGACCTGGACCACAAAACCAGTCTTAAGTAGCACGGGTATATTTGTAGCAATGGCTAAAAACACATTGTATGGGTCAACATTATAAATTTTTTAATGCCAAAATTCATTAGGGTATTAAAGGTATAGTTCACCCAAAAATTTAAATTCTGTAAGACCTTCGTTCATCTTCGGAACACAAATTAAGATATCTTTGATGAATTCTGAGAGCTCTCCGATCCTCCATAGAGTGCAAGGGAACTACTACAATCAAAGTCCAGAAACGTAGCAAGAACATTGTTAAAATAATCCATGTGACTTCAGCGGTTCAACTGTAATTTTACGAAGCTACAATAATAATTTTTGTGCGCAAAGAAAACAACAATTTACTTTATTCAACAATTCGTCTCCTCCGCGTCACCCTGGCGCCATTTTGGAGAGCATTCAATGAACGTAAACAACATATGCTGTTCTGTGTCAGCTGCACCACGCGGATAAGTTGTTTTTGTTCAGATCAAAGTGCAAACAACGTAGACAACGTATCCACATTGTTTACGTTCAGTGGATACTCTCCAAAATGGTGCCAGGGTGCCACGGTGGCGACAAATTGTTGAATAAAATTATTTTTGTTTTCTTCGTGCACAAAAAGTATTCTTGTAGCTTCATAAAATTACGGTTGAACCGCTGATGTCACGGATTATTTTACCGATCTCCTTGCTATGTTTCTGAGCCTTGATCATGTTAGGATTCTTGCTGTCTATGGGAGAGTCAGACAGCTCTCAGAATTCATCAAAAATGTCTTAATTTGTGTTCCGATGATGAACGAAGGTCTTACATGTTTGGAACGACATGAGGGTGAGTAATTAATGACAGAATTTTCATTTTGGGGTGAACTATCCCTTTAAGTAAAGATTATGTTCCATGAAGATATTTTATAAATTTCCTACCATAAATATATACAAACTTAATTTTTTGATTAGTAATATATGCATTGCTAAGAACTTAATTTGGACAACTTTACCGGTGATTTTCTCAATATTTAGATTTTTTGCACCCTCAGATTCCAGATTTTGAAATAGTTGTATCTCGACCAATTATTGTCCTATGCTAACAACCAAACCATACATCAATAGAAAACTTATTCATTCAGATGTATAAACCTCAATTTAAAAAAAAAAAGAAAAGGAAAAAAAAGACCCTTATGGCTGGTTTCATGGTCCATGGTCACAAATATGGACTTTTCAGTGGCTGAGTGTTAAACCCCCAGTTATAAATGTTGTTACTGGTTACAGGCTTGAAAAGTACCTTAAACCCCATGTGTGATACATTGTTTAAGCCCTGTCAAAGTGTACGTAGTGCTAAATTTCTTTAAATATTTCACATTAATAGATGACTGAATAAATTCTGATAGTATCACTTTATAGTTTCAGTAAAAATAATGAAAAAATATAGCTGCAAGCAGCGATTACCGGGGTTCGAGCCTTAGGATGGTATCATTGTAGGTTCTAGGTCAACCTGGATGTATAGCCGACAGTTAAACACATTGAAAATGGACAATAGGCTCACACACACACACACACACACACACACACACACACACACACACACACACACACACACACACACACACACACACACACACACACACACACACACACACACACACACACACACACACACACACAAAAAATGAAACGGTTAAACTATCATATGAATAATCAATAAGCATTCTTACACACACTCACACACACAAGGACATACATGCACACGTTGCTGCAGATATAGATATCTGCAATAAATGATAGCTGACAAAACATTGCAAGTCTTCTCTTTTTAAGAGTTTGTCATTTGCAGGTTTCATTGTAATCATAATCTGTCAGAATTGTAAAAACTGATATGTCTGTATGAACAAAATGGTAAACTTTGACTTAATGTGATTTTAAATGTCATAACAGTGATTTTATAATATATCCATGAGAAAAGCTATGAACATTTCTGTTTGAGTTTAATTAGCCCATTAGTGGTCTTCCGCTGCCATCTAGTGGTTATAAATAACCATTTCTCAGACAACACTGTGTTTTGAACCTTTATAACTATTATAGTGGTATTTTTTGCCAAATAACACATACTCACAAACATGAAAAGGTTAAACTGTTATATTAATCCTCAATAAGCATGCTTACAGAAACAGACACACACATACAAAGACATACATGCACACACATTTTGTTGCAGGTATAGATATTTGAAATAAATGATAGTTGGCAATAGTTTTTGCAAGTCTTCTTTTTTTTAAGAGTATATTTCTCTGATCATAATATGGCAAAATTGTAAAAACTGACATGACAAAACGGTAAACTTGAATTAAATGTGATTTTAAATGTTATAACACTGATTTTATAATATCTCCATGAGAAAAGGTATGAACAGTTCTGTTTGAGAGCTTAACAAGCCCATTAGTGGTCTTCCGCTGCCATCTAGTGGTTATAAATAGCAATTTCTCATACAACACTGTGTTTTCTGGGTATATTTGGCTACACCCTTTTATTAATGACCCCGTTACAGCTAACCAAGCGACAAAATTCAACATTTTTTCAATAATTATTGATCTAGAGAGTCCAGAGAATATTACTATAGTGGTTTGATCGAGATCAAGCGAGAAACCAGGGAATAGTTCACAAAAGTAGGTTTTTAACATAATTGTGAATAATTAATGAACAATTTGATTTACAGCATTAGTCCAAGAGGCAAAGCTTTTCAGAATGAGGAGATCTATCATATTATATGAACATCTAGTGTTTCTGTGAAAATATGAAATATGTTCTACAATTTGAGGTCATTTTCTATAGAAATTTGGTTTTTGAGGCCTTTTTGACTGTTATAGCGCCACCTATTATCCGATCTCCATGAAACTTTGTATACTTGTTAAGAGTCATATGACACATATTTTCAACAAGTTTCGTAAAGTTTTCTCTTTTCGTTTAGGTTTTATAGGCTTTTGGGTATATTTGGTCAGGCCCCTTTGCTAAATGACCCCGTTAAAGATCACAGAAGGACAAAATTCAACATTTTTTTGATAATTATTGATCTAGAGAGTCCAGAGAATATTACTTCAGTGGTTTGGTTCCGATCGGGCAAAAAACCAGGGACTAGTTCGCAAAAGTAGTTTTTTAACATATTTCTGAATAATTAATGAACGATTTGATTGACAGCAATGGTTCTTGAGGCAAAGTTGTTATTTATGAGGATATCTATCATATGATATGAAGATCTAGTGTATATGTGTATATATGAACAATTTCTAAAATTTGAGGTCATTTTCTATACAAATATTGTTTTTGAGGTCTTTTAAACTGTTATAGCGCCACCTATGGTCCGCTCTCTATGAAACTTAGCATGATTGTTAAGAGTCACCTGACACATGTTGTCACCAAATTTGGTAAAGTTTTGAGTTTTCGTTTAGGTTTTATAGGATTTTGGGTATATTTGGCTATGCCCCTTTTCTAAATGACCCCGTTATAGGTAACCAAAGGACAAAATTCAACATTTTTTTGATAATTATTGATCTAGAGTGTCCAGAGAATTGTGCTGCAGCAGTTTGATTGAGATTGAGCAAAAAACCTAGGACTAGTTCGCAAAAGTAGGTTTTTAACATAATTGAGATTATTTAATGAACTATTTGATTGACAGCAATAGTACCGTGGGTAAAGTTGCTCATTATGAGGAGATCTATCGAATGATATATATATTGTGTGGATTTGTGAAACACCACATGATTACAGAGCCAAAAAATCTCGTTAGCGCCAACTAGTGGCCGATTTTTTTCAAAATTCTTACAGACCTTTAGGGCTTTGAGTCGAACATGTCCATCGAGTTTCATTCCAAACGACTTCAGTTAACCTTGTCAAATAGGTGCTTAAATTTCATTGGCAGTTGGCGGCCATGTTTTTTGAGATACGCAAATGTCCTCATAGATATTTGAGCCACTCCGGACAAAGACACTGCATAACAAATTGATCGGACAAGTCGATCGGACTAACGGTTACCCAATTATAGTTTTATCAATATTATAGCGCCACCAAGTGGCGGATCAGCGCAATTTTTTTTATTTGACCAAAGTTTGTGCTCATACATATGTGTACCGAGTTTGGTGAAGATATGCCATTTCCTTCACGAGTTATAGCCTGTTTCACAAAACATTGGCGTGCGACTTTTAAACATTTAGGGCCTCATTGCGAAAGTGAGTTGAATTTTAAATATTTTTTTGATAATTATTGATGTTCACTGACAGGGCTTGACATTATGCATTCTCATGTGGTTGTCCTTCGGACAAGTAAATTTGTCATTTACTTGTCCGAGTATAAAAGTTACTTGCTCGGAGAGAAAAAATTAAGTTAAATTGAGTTATAAATATAATTATTTATTGTAGTTATAGAAAAAACATTTAGTTTATTTAGATTTTCCTTTTTAAATGAAATAATGAATAAAATAATAAAGTGTGGTAATACTATTATATTTTAAAATAAAAAGTTAGAATTAAATACAAATACAATTATTTTATAGTAAACTTAAAAATAAAATGCTAATATTTATATTATATATATATAATTTTCATTATTTTCAAACTTAAATTTAAAAAATTTTAATTAGTTAAATTTAATCAGTCAATTAGTATAATAAGACATTTGGGCTGTTACCAAACAAATGAAATCAGTTTCAACAAAATTCATCTTTGCAGTGCAGAGGAATCAGAAGCTGCATCTGAAGTGGAACAGATATATTTACACACTGTTTAATGCAGCTCTGAGGGACATGGAATAATTTAATCTGCAATTACAATTGAATAAATAATGTTTTGATACATAAAATGTTGAATACTGATATTTGAAATTAATTTTTTTTTTAAATACTGTAAATGTGAAATTAAAACTACCAGTAAGTGGCATCAAGTCACTGTTAATAAGTGAATCATTGTGACTGAACCGAATCATTTAAACGGTTGATTCATTCAGGCACGAAACACCGTCATGTTGCTCAGAGACGCAAAACAGCGCTGTGGCTATGTTTGGAGTTATTTTAGTTGGTGAAACAGAGCAAAAACAGGCAATATGGTGTCTAAAACGTAAGTCTCTTAAATGTTAACTTTTTGTTTATTGAAGTGTTATCATTTGTAATCATGATGATTTTTGAAGCAAAAAAAAAAAAAAAAACAGCGTTCGATCTTCGTGTGATATTAACTATATGAAATTATATAAATGCATACATTTTCCTCCCCCATATCTTGAATTTTCTGATCATTCTTCATGCATTGTAATTGTAATACTGAATCATGCAGTGAAAGAATGCACGTGAGCTAGTCAAACCTAGATGACTTTATGTAATTATGCGTGCACTCTTTGTTTGATTCTTGTAATATACTTGTTAAAACAACAATTACGAAATTATCGCAAACGATATATAATCACACATATATATAACAAAGCCCTATAACAAAGGCTGTATCACAAATAAAGGCAGTTGTTATTGTTTTTGGTATTGACTTTCTCAAGTTACTTGTCCGATTGGGCAAGTAAATTTCTCTTTCACTTGCCCGTCCAAAACATTCACTTGTCCCAGACAAGCGGACAAGCGTTAATGTCGAGCCCTGAGATAACATTTCTGCAGTGGTTTGGTTCCGATTGGGGGCAAAACCTTGAACTACTTCGCAAAAGTAGGTTTTGAACATAATCGAGAATATTTAAATAAAACTTCGATTGATGGCAGTGACCCTAGAGACAAAGTTGTTCAAAATGAGGAGATCTACCATATGATATGAATAACTTGCGGATGTGTGAATATATGAATGATTTGTTACGATTTACGTTCGCGTACAATTGAAATATTGCGTTTTTGATGGCTTTTTTACTGTTATAGCGCCACCTATGCTCCGAACGCCTTGAAACTTTTCATGCTTGTTAAGAGTCATCTGCCACATGTTTTCACCAACTTGCGTAAAATTTAAAGTTTTTGTTTAGGATTTATAGGCTTTTGGGTATCTGTGGCCACGCCCCCTTTTTAAATGAGCCAGTTATAGCTAACCAAAGGACAAAATTCAACATTTTTTTGATAATTATTGATCTAGAGAGTCCAGAGATTATTACTGCAGTGGTTTGATCGAGATTGAGCGAAAAACCTGAGACTAGTTTGCAAAAGTAGGTTTTTAACATGTTCCTGAATAATTAATGAACGACTTAATTGACAGCAATGGTTCTTGAGGCAAAGTTGCTCATTATGAGAACATCTATCAAATATGCATATTGTGTGGATGTGTCAAACACCATGTGATTAAAGAGACAAAAAACTCATTAGTGCCAACTAGTGGCCGATTTTTTTCAAAATTCTTACAGACCTTTAGGGCCATGAGTCAAACATGCCCATCTCCGTTAACCTTGTGTAATTGGTGCTTAAACTTATTTGACCACTGGCAACCATGTTTTTTAAGATACGCGAATGTCCTCACTCGTGCACCTTTGGACCTAAACACTGCATACCAATTTTTAAGTCGATCAGACTAACGGTCGCGTAGTTATAACGGTCTTTGTTTTTTAGTCTTACAGCGCCACCAAGTGGCAGAGCTACGCAATTTTTTTGACCAAAGATTGAGCTCATACACGTGTACCAAGTTTGGTGAAGATATCTCATTCCGTTCCAGAGTTATGCTTCAAATAACATTTGGCTAATGTTAACAGACGCTAATTGACATACCGTTTGGCGCAAAAATCAAAATTTCAACTTTTTGATAATTATTGATATTCAGTGTCCAGACAATATTTCTGCAGTGGTTTGTTTCCGATCAGGTGAAAAACCTAGGACTAGTTCGCAAAAGTAGGTCCCACATATAGCTCAATTTTGCGAAAAAAAAAAAAAAAAAAAAAAAAAAAGCGTTTTAGAGAAAATCTGGCTTTTGTTCGGGCTGACACAAGGGTCGCAACGATGTTAAATTTTTGAGTTTACGACGAAGGGTGTACGAGCTACGGCCAAAAATGTCAAATTTTGGGTTTTGTGCTGTAACGCCCCCGTTTGGCCGATTGGGCTGAGACTTTGATACGTTCTCCACAGACTGAGGTCTACCATCTGACCAAGTTTCAAGTCTCTACGACTTACGGTTTGGGCTGCACAATTCGTTTTAGGGCAGAATAATAAAAATCCTAACAGATACAATAGGGTTTCAGCACTTCGTGCTCGAACCCCTTAAAAAAAAAAAAAAAAAAAAAAAAAAAAAGTCTGTGTGGCGATAAGTGGTCAGGTAGGGGAAGTTACCAATAAGAAGAATCCTATAAATAGACTATGCCACCTGGAATACACCAGGACAGAACAACCCCATATAAGGGCACAGGTTCGTTGCCAAAGACAGGGTGAGCATAAGAATATAAACAATATCAACAAGAATCACTTTATTCAAACAATTAATAGAAACAGTCAGTCAATACGTCACAAGGTCTCAAATCACATCATAATACCAGTAACATACAAAATTATTAAATGGAGATAACAATCTAGTAAAGAGGGAGGTTGCCAACAGAGAACCTTAAATTTCTACCCCACACTCAATACCCATGACACTCTTGTGAAAAGCAAAATGTTAAGCACAGCACTCCATGTGGACACACCAGTACAGGGCACCATGGCAAACCCCTCCCACTTTAAATACTTAAAGCCACACACAAAACAATACAAAAAGACGCACACAAATCAAGTCAAATTCAATAACGGTTTACACAAACACCAAAGCACAAACTCAACCACTGGCACAGAAGGGGGAAATAAAATAGCAAAGAGCAGCCAGATTATAGAAACTTAGCCTCCCAGCCAACTCACACGCAGACCAGCACAATCCAGTGCTTCAAACAGAAAAAAAAAAAAAAAAAAAAAAAAAAACACATAACAGAATGGACCTATAGGGGAGTTCCAGACAAAACTGTTAAAACTATAACACCACAAAGACGAAATGGAGCAGCAATGCAGTCAGTTACTCGGCGGTCGTTAGACTTCAATTAAGATCACTGGAAACCCCTGGACGTGCAATCAACCTTCCTGGCATGGAACAGAAAAAGTTACTCATAAAACTTGTTAGAAACAAACAATAAACTACATACCAAAGAAATGGTGCAATGCACATGGTTGCTCACCACGCAGGATTACAGCTACTTGCAGGCCCATGTCTGAGAACAAACAAGATAATAAGCCTCTCCACTTAACAGGCAAAAGGCATCTTTAAAACAGGGACTAACCTGAAAACTGGCCAACAGCCAGCAACACATAACAAACAAGAGGATAACCCAAATGCTAGCACTCATTCAACACACCACATGTCATAAAGGAGCAGTACCAAGGATGCTGTATCCCAAGCAGCCAAACACTTCCCTCTTTTATAGTCACCACACAGGCATTAATAGGCTCATAAAACTTAAATGACTAACCAATCATAGTGAAGTACGAACACTGATTGGTTCACCTGGTTGGATGACGCCAGCCAGTCATACCGGGGCTATACCTCACTCTGCTACATATGCATAGTATGTTTATAGTAGTATGTCTTGACATTTCTTTTTCAAAATATGCTTAATGCCTACCCATTGTAAAGTGATTGTTTGTAAAGTGATATTTACCTTTTCTGTTTTTCTTTGTTTTCTTCACACATTCAGTGTCTCATATTTCATCTTAAGCTCTTCACTGATGCTGTCGTCTATTGGTAAATAGAGTATGCTAACTTATGCTACTCTAAATTTGCTAACTTGCTTATTAAAGGAAATTATTAGGGGCAAAATCAGTGGTTGTGGAGGAAACTGGGAGATTTTTGTAAATCATTTTTAACCGTTTTCATATTGTAAGTATAGCTGAGGGTGTAGTGGTGGACAAACTGTGTGAAATGAAAAGTGAAATAAAAAAGACAAATAAAATATTTTAGAATAGTTTTGAGAAAATGAGATTCTCTGTTGGATATGGATCCTGAATCTGTCAGGGCCACTCAAGGACATTAACCTCTTTGATGTGATGTTACCCTGAGGGGCTTTTTGCTGTATGTTTTGGATCATTGTCTCCAGTGCACTCATGGATTACAGCATGCTTCCCTTCAGGGTTTGAGCTCCTTCCCTTTTTTTTAATTTTCCAGAAGAATTCCCAAAAGACAATACTGTCGCCACCAAAATTCACTGAAGAAATAGAGCTCTGCCTGGGTCATGCTCAGCGTATTGCCTGAACATCACAACATAGACGCTCCATACTGAGTTTCTTGAACACTAAATCAAAAGCTTACATACTTCTAATCCTACATAAATAAATGTATCACTTGTGTGCTATATTCCAAAGCTTCAGACATCATCCTATAACTTTATGTGAGGGACTGGAGGTTTCTTGAAAAGAAATGCTAAATGTATTGTTCGCAATTTAATTAAAAGTGTTTTCATCTTCTCTATGACTATAATATAAATAGTTTTATTTAAACTGTTTTATTGGAGTCAAAGACTATGGAGTAATCTGAAATCTGCGAGCAATGTCTGAACGTCATATTATCCACTCATATCCAGGACTAGCTTGTTTAGTCTGTACAGGCTATTATAGCTTTAGGGCAAAGCACTCAAAAGATCAAGTCGATGTTGATTAATGTGTTTGAACATGCTTTAATTATTCTTTGGGAAAACAGCATTTGTTTTCCTTGTGATGATGAGCTCCCAGCAGACAGCGTAATAATCTTCTGCTGAACGCAACAGATCATTCACTGCTCTGATGTGATGGCTTGTCACTCTCCCGTCTTCAAATACAAACCCCAGAGGTGTTCACACAGTCAAAAGATCAAGCATGACTGAAGACTATTTATTTTATTAACACTTGATTCTTCAATGGCAGAAAGACAATAGTGGGAAACAGGTCTGTATGCATCTATTGCTTGTATGATTTCTTAAAAACATTTGCAGATGCAATCAAATTTACTGACCAATCAATTTTTATTTATATTATTTCATTTTAAGAAACTATATTTTGCAAGTTCAACATGCTGTACTTACATGTCAAGTCAAGTCATCACCTTTATTTATATAGCGCTTTTAACAATAGAGATTGTGTCAAAGCAACTTTCCAATATCAGAATAGGAAAATAGTGTCAATAATGTAAAATGACAAGATTAAACACTCAATTTTCAGTTAAAGGCATTTCATTATTGAATTCAATGATGTCATCGTCCAGCTCAGTTCAGTTTAAATATTTTCTGTGCAATCAAGTCAACGATAATTGCTGGAAATTTAGTGTCCCCAACTAAGCAAGCCAGAGGCGACAGCGGCAAGGAACCAAAACTCCATCGGTGACAGAATGGAGAAAAAAACCTTGGGAGAAACCAAGCTCAGTCGGGGGGCCAGTTCTCCTCTGACCAGACTAACCAACAGTTCAATTCCAACCGCAGCCATGTCAGATTTTGTAAAGGACTCATTTGGTTCCTGTGGTCTTGTCCCGATGGCTGTCTAGGTGACCAGGTCCTCACTGGGGATCTGTCTCTGGGGTTCATCTAGGTGTCCTGATCTCCGCTGACATTCAGGGCTGTAGAGGTCATCTCTTGGTGCTGATCCACCATCTGATCTGGATACGGACTGGATCGGGTGGCTACGGTGATCTCAGAATAAGAAAGAAACAGACTAATATTAGCGTAGATGCCATTCTTCTTACGATGTAACAAGTAAATTGGGTGTTATGGGAAGTGTCAAACATCTTATACATCAGCATTTAAGTTATAAGGACAAAACCATTTTCAGAGAATGGTCAATCCGGCCTAGAAATTATTTACTCTGTGTAATGTCAATCAAGTTGAGCTCAGCAGAATCTTATTCAGCTCCTCACTACACCGAGGTGTAATATTCCAATCAATATATCTGCTATCCAGTCCGTATTTCCTACGTGCCTACATTAAATATTTACACAGTACACCCAACTTAGTATGACACTGAGTAAAGAAAGCCGTGACATTGCTCAACATAGCACTCACCTTGTAAAGAGGTAATGCTCAGCTCATCATTACTGCTCCGTTCTGATCACAGGTCACTGATTCTGTCCAACCTCTTTAACATCATGGAGCCGCTTGAAGAAGAGCTCGAATTAGACAATGATCTGCGATCTGTAAGACTTTTTTGCTCACATTTTGCTGATAAATGTAATGCTGATAAAATAATGAACAAGAACAGTATCATACTTTTTATTAGAACAGTTTACCCAAGGATATCCAAGCAGTTGTTTTGTTTTTTTCTTCCATATAATGAAAATGAAAGTTGTAAAAATGACAAGTTCCAAAATTATGAATACTCCATAAAAGTATCTTCAAACTGTAGTGGTACATACAACTGTACCAAGATCTCCTATCATCATATAACAGCATTAAGTAAGACACAGGCCCAAAAATGTATTCACTGAAAATCTTTTCCTCTGCTGTGGCTCTCACATTAAATGTGGTATGTCATATCAATGACATTTGGAAATAAGAATCAATGCCCAGGTAAATTAACTTATAGGGTATGAAGTGTGGTAAGCTACAACAATCTGACCAAACTAACTGTAAAACCCTGTAAACACCCATATTGAAAAAAGCATATGCTGGTTTGATATGTTTTGAAGCATGGCAGCTGGTTATGAGCAGTTTTAAGCTAGTCCTTAGTTGGTCATGAGCTGGTTAAAAGCTGGTTATGAGCTGGTTCTTAGTTGGCCATGAGCTGGTTATAAGCAGGTAATGAGCTGGTTCTTAATTGGTCATGAGCTGGTTATGAGATGGTTCTTATTTGGTCATGAGCTGGTTGTAATCTAGTCATGATCTGGTTATGAGCTGGCTCTTAGTTGGTCATGAGCTGGCTGTAAGATGGTCATGGGCTGGTTATAAGCTGGTCATGAGCTGGTTCTTAGTTGGTCATGAGCTGGTTCTTAGTTGGTCATGAGCTGGTTCTTAGTTGGTCATGAGCTGGTTCTTAGTTGGTCATGAGCTGGTTGTAAACTGGTTGTAAACTGGTCATGAGCTGATTATAAGCTGGACCATAGTTGGTCATGAGCTGGTTGTAAGCTGGTCATGAGCTGGTTATAAGCTGGTTAAGAACTAGTTTGGTTAAGGTTAAGATGATGGATGGCGCCTATTTACTGCTTTTCTCCATTTATAACTGGGAGAATAAGACTTATGCTAATTTAACCACCAATACATCACCTCGACCGTATTATTATGTGTTGTGGCATTAAATAGAGGCTATATGCCATAATTAACATCAGTGTGGTGAGCTAAAGCTGTAAACGGCAAAAAGGCATCAGGTCCTTTAAGAAAATCAGTGCTCCCGATGCCCTCGCAGGACACTGGTGGTGGACACACGGGTGGTCTGCTTGACTTTCAGCAGTACTGATGTCTCCCAACAGAGGTCAGCGCTTTTATTAGTCCATTCAAACCACAAACACAAGAACACACTATCAGCGCTCTGATCTGTCAATGCACATGGCATCTAAGGCGGTGTTGTTGTTGGGAATTGTGTGCTATCACAGAAGATCAGATGTGGCTCAAGCAGGATTACGCTGGATGAGGAACCGCTCACACAGAGGACGTGATGGCCCTGGCGCCATCACCTGTGTTAACTATTTGTGAGCCACAGCACATATAAAAGACCACCAAAGCCTATTATATAAACCATAAAGAGATGATTCGTCATGTAGAGAATCTCTCAGGGTCTCCTAACACATGCAAACATGATAATTAACCCATAAAAATGGCATAACAAACATTGTTTAGCTTTCCATATGAGCCCAATAGATGAACATTTGAATACAGTAAACTGCAATACTGCCATCTGCTGTACTCCCTGAGATGTTAGTTTTAGCGTGCGTGCATCATGAGATTTTTAGGCCTGGATATATTTGCTTTGACATAATCTACATTCAATAAGCAACTGTACGTGAATAAGTGTTCAATTAAATGAGTTTGTCCATATGTCATACAAGTGTGTTTCCTGTGCTGTGATAGACAGGGCATCTCCGCTCTCAGATCAGCATATAAACCCCTAAACCTAAATGCAGTGATGAAATCATTATCTTTACTTTTCTTTATTCTGGGATCTATAGGCATCTACCATTTGCTTTCCTCTTTTATAAACAGCAACTGTTTGAACAAGGTCTCTGTAAGTGCTCAAAGCAGCCTGTCTGAATTCCCACGGTGCACTAAATATACATGAGGCCTAGCCCTGTGTCTGTACTTATTATAACTTCATAATTCATATCCGAGCCACGTTAGATCCATATGACTAATAATAACTGATTCTGTTTACATGAGCACCACTGCACGAAAATAAAACCTGATGCTTTTCCATTCATTTAAAATTCTTCATCGTTTTTATTTATTTATTTACTTATTTTAGTGAAACTTTCAAATCAAAGTAACAATTGAAAAGTAAAAAATAAGAAATTATAAAAATTGTTATATAATAAGAAATTATATTAATAAGACTATAAATTGCACAATAAATACACTAAATAATCTCCTACATTTATTTCTAAAATTCCATTATTGAAATTAAATTTGAAAAAATCCTTCAAACCTAATCCTAAAAGTGTCAGGTTCTCCAATAATTTTGTACACTTTCAGAATAAAACATTGACAAGTTGTCACAGCAAAGTACACCTTTGTTCCATATTTACCCCTTAACGGTGCATATTAGTACCTTAAAGACACATAATAGTACTTTAAGTGTACATATTAGTAGCTTTTGAAAGAACATTGCCCAAGGGACAGCTTTTGTTCCTTTTTTCTGAAAGTGTAATAGTGTGCAAAAAAGATGATGAAATCATGTCAAATAATAATTTACGATTCAAGGCATAACTTTGCATTCGTACAGTATAATACAACGCTTTCCTACCAATATCACAGACAAATTTATGATCTGGAGCTTTAAATCATAGCAGTCTTTCTTTATACATATACAGCTAATATTTTCTTTAATAAATAAATATATATCTACACATGTTGATGGTGTGACAGCTTAAAATGCAACCCCTAGTTTCTCTGCAAAATGGAGCGAAGTAATACTAAGCTTTGTGATTTCCATATATTTCCCCTATTTATCATTCATTATTAGTACACCCACAAAGTGATTTAGTAAGTTGGCAATGCAAAATTTAAAAAAAAAAAAAAAAAAAATCATATTAATCCACACACATTAAAGCAACATTCTTTTTTTTTTTTTTCAAAAAACACAAATCACCTTTCTTAGATAACAAAGACCAGTCTGCATTGAAGCTATAAGCATTTCAAATTAATCCCTTCTAATCACATCCCAAAAGTGTTTATAAAATTCAAATGGAAAGCTACTGTATCTACACCAGAAGCCTTGTTGAATATTCCTGCACAGCTTTTATCACTGTCTGAAAAGTAATTAGAGAAAGAAAAAAAATAATAATAATAAGCCTAAGCTTTGGACAATTCACCATGCAGGCATAAAGCTTGTCTCTCCCAGGAATTAAAAACATTCAAATAATTTCAACACCTTGTTCTTAAATGAATCTGTTTTTGAGTAAATTGGTTGAATGAATGGTCTAAAGACATTTGTATTAGACCAAAGTGTTCAAGTCTTTTGAAATGTTAAATGTTTAAACATAGCATAATTAATAATAATGAGATTTTGACATTTGGTGTTCTTTATGAGTGAAAATTACCACACATTATTTTAAGATGTCCTTGTTACAGTGTAATTAAACATTTAAGTACTGAGTAATATTAATTAACTATACTATATGGTTAGGGTTAGGATTGGGGTTTGTTTTATGGTTACTTGCATGCAATTATGCATAATTAATTGTTATTATGATAGTAAGTACATGTAACATTTGTAAAAAGAACACCTTAAAAATAAAGTGTCACCTAGTGTTCTTAAAGTTTCACTACTTCAATAGCATAATACAATGTTTACCAAATCATTACATTGTTAATGAATAACTTTTATTAAAGACTAATTTGCAACAAACAGAAATGTTTTTGCTTGTCACACATTCTTTCCTTTATTTCCTGAAAAAAAAAAAGAAAAAAAAAATCCATTTGGACATTCTTCATTTCTGTTCGAAACTACTAAA
The DNA here is from genome assembly GCA_036784905.1 of Acrossocheilus fasciatus. Lineage (NCBI taxonomy): Eukaryota > Metazoa > Chordata > Actinopteri > Cypriniformes > Cyprinidae > Acrossocheilus > Acrossocheilus fasciatus. Next base: position 21,368,472 of record CM071941.1, on the reverse strand, counting down.
AGCGACCAAAGCTCAAATAGTTCCTTTTGTTATTAAGACTCGAGCTGCTCGTGTGATCACTGATATTAGGGAAACTCCGAGGGCTTATGTGAGCTTCAGTGCCATTAACTGCAGCTGTTATACCCGGAAACCTGGAGCAAGTCTTCAGCTCTGGATTAAAGCGTTTGGAGCAGCATTCGGAAACATTCAGAAGCCAAATGAAGCTGATCAACATCACAACGGCCAAAATCTGAGGGTCATGAGCTCTTCTGTGCTGTGATTGGCTGTGAGAGGGGGATGTTGCATCAGTCACCATCCGGCCGTGGAGTCCTCTAATCAGAAGCGCGGAAGGAGGTGCTCTCTTGTGTTGCTGGGAGGCGATTGTTAATTTTGGGTTGTCACAGTCTAGTGGAGGTTTTATTTGTGCATTGTTTTTGTGATATTCTGGAAATCAATGATGCACAATGAGTGACAAGTGAGCAAAAATAAGAAAGAAAGAAAATAGCAAATACACTTCAAAATATTCAAAATATTCAAAATGCAATCTATGAAGACAAGTTTTAGTATCTTGGTGCTTATGAGGGTTTTAGTTAAAGCTCATTAGGAATTTGTCCTTATTGATTTAAGATGACCAACACTTTATTTTTATTTTTTTCTCTCTTGCTCATAGATGGCATATAATGTAGTAATTTCATCTGAATATCAACATTTTTGGGATTTAGTCAATCAAAACAGTTTTGAGGTTAATTTGTCTAATTGTCTGTGCCTGGAAAACAGTGTCTGTACCAAGTGTTTTTGTGTATATTTCTTAAAAAGGACACACACACATTGGCTGATGCAGCATCATCCTGCACATGCAAAACATATCTAAATATGATACAATTATATCACATTGCTCATTGTTCTTAAAGGGATAGTTCACCCAAAAATGAAAATTTGATGTTTATCTGCTTACCCCCAGGGCAACCAAGATGTAGGCGAATTTGTTTCTTCAGTAGAACACAAACAAAGATTTTTAACTCAAACCGTTTCAGTCTGTCAGTCATATAATGTCAGTCAATGGGACCCATGGCTTTGAGAGACAAAAAAACATACACAGACAAAACCAAATTAAACCCTGCGGCTCGTGACGATACACTGAGGTCTTAAAACACGGAACAATCAGTCTGTGCAAGAAACTGAACAGTATTTATGTCATTTTTTTTACCTCTGATCCACCGCAATGTCCAACTGTCCTGAGTGCGTTCACAACAGCCAGCGTGTGACGCGTCAACATGCTCTGGCATACAGACCGATTGTTTCATGTCTTAAGACCTCAATGTATTGTCACGAGCCACATGGTTTTATTTGGATTTGTCTGTGTATGTTTTTTTGTCTCTCAAAGCCGTGGGTCCCATTGACTGACATTATATGACTGACAGACTGCAACGGTTTGAGTTAAAAATCTTTGTTTGTGTTCTACTGAAGAAACAAAGTCACCTACATCTTTGATGCCCTGGGGGTAAGCAGATAAACATCACATTTTCATTTTTGGGGGAACTATCCCTTTAAGGCAGCATCTTACTCTGTTCCAAACAACAGCATTATTGCAATTGTGATATTGTTTAAAACAACAAACAAGTAGGCTTACTAATAATAAGTTACTATATTTCTATAGTCGCTATTTTTCTCCCCAACAAAAACAGTTCCTGAAATGGAGTGTGTTAAACTCAGTTTGTTCCCCAGCCAGTAGGTGTCGTACTCTCCACAGATACTATGAAGTACCATTATCAGCAGCACCTCACAGGTGTTTGACATTATAACACTAAAAACAGTTTCACTGACCATGTTCTAAATAAAAGCATATTTGATATACTCCACAATAATTTTTAAACCTTTTCATCCAAAGAATTGCACTTAAATGACTGAAATTAATTTTGTCGACAAATATAAATTGCAAATACTCTATAAAATTAAAACATATGCATTTCTAGGTTGAGGTGAAGTTGAAGTTTTAGGTTGAAGTTTTTTGTTTATTTTTAAATTTGTGAAATTTTATTATTTTACTTAATTTACTTTATTTTACTTTTTAAAAAAAAATGTTTAAGAAGCATCATGAAATGCGTAGCATGCAAACTTCTCCTTTAATACAGTTAATAATAAAAAATAAAAATTCCATTCCAGGATGTATTGATGAAGTTGGAGAGAGAATGTGAATGTGCAGAGCTGGAATCAGGACAAAGAAGCAGCGCATATAAAAGACAGTTTGCAGTTTGTGTGAAGGAGGACCCTAGTAAAAAAAAAAAAAAAAAAACCTATGCCATAGTATGAAATAAATGTATTTTAAATCAATTAAGTATACTTCAAATCCATTAACATATTTATTGACATATCACTTAAGACTTACTGATATAAAATTATAATTAAACTTTATTTGGAGTATTTCTTTATTGCACAATGCACATTTCTTAATACTATGCTTAAAATGTGTTTTAATATCACTATTAACAAGGATTGTATTATTTCAGTATAATATCAGTCTTAAATACAAGCTATTTAACATGTACCTGAAGTATACTTGAACTAGTTCCACTTTAGGACAATCAGATATACTGAAGTATATCTGTAGTTAGACAGTTTAGTATACCAAAAGTACAATTGCAGGGCATTTTTATTAAGCACATAAATATGCAAAAATATTTGTAGTATACTCAGCACAAAATAAATGTATTTTAAATACATTTTAGTATTTTTTTTTCCAATTGGGGGAGGTTTTGTAAACCCTTGAATTAATTATTTGATCTAAAAAAAAAAAAAAAAAAAGAAGGGATACTGCCTTATAGTGACTGAAGGTCAAATACGATAGACAGTGTAACAGTTCAGTTCCAGGAGTGTCACGTGATTTCTTGAAATAAAATGTCATGACTGTGTTGTTTAGGTAGACTAAAAACAATAGAATGACCAACTTTAAAAAGTGAAACTGCTTCCCATGTTTTGTTTGATGTCAAAATTTGCGTATCCAAACACATTTTCATGCGGCATTCATGTTGGTAAGGAGGCAGTCAAATTAAACTGATGCCAAGCGGATGATTCAGGGGGTTTCGACTGCTACCTTGTTCTTACATTCATATTACACACTTTCACTGCATTACATATGAACATGGAAGTAATGGTTGCTAATCTGATATAGCAGTTAATTAATATGGTTCATCTCATGAATCAAGTCAATGTTTGAAATACCGTGAGAAGTAAATAAACAGTAATGATTCGGCGAGGGGTTGCCAGGGCACTGTTGTGTAGTTACTATGCTTTTGTTGTTTTTTTCAACCTGATCTCATAGGAATACATAACTGTTTTATGAGGTAGTGATGTGGATCATATAAAATTAAGATTTTTAGAAAAATCAAGCATTAAAGTTCACCCAAAACATAACTGTCATTGGGGCGCAAGAAGCAGATATTATGAAAACATACATAATACAAATTAGCCATTAATTCGCCAAAACATAAAATATTGGCATGAGATTGTATTTGTTTTGTTGGGAAGTTACTTTGGAATGTAATAGGTTACAGATTACAAGTTACCATATTTAAAATGTAATAAGCAGTGTAACTATTTCAATTACTTCATTAAAGTAATGCAACTGATTACATTTGATTACTTTTCAAAATTTCTAATGAATGTTTTCAACTGTTAATCGTTTAGAAACATTTGAAGCAGGCAGGGTTAACCTTACAGTAGTACTCAACACTGATTAAAATCCTTCAACACTTGAATTAAGATTATAATCATTTAATTTTAAAGCACAATCACCACAAAATCAGACTTTAGCACCTCGTTTTACTTTGAGATCATTCTGAGGTTAAATCTGAGATTGTTAATTACAAATTTTAAATCAAATCCTTGCATAGCTACGACAGGAAACACTGCCATCTAACAGTACCTTAGAACAAAACAGTTATCCTTAAAAAAAATTTTAAAAAAAGCATATACATAAACCTAAGTAGGAAATAAAACAGTTATCAAATAAGCATGTGTCCTAAACTCCAAAGAAACTTTGGAAAGTTCAGTGCAATTTGGGAAAGAAATCAGTCATATCTGTATGTGTGTGTAAATATTCAGATGTAACTGTTAACATTTTCGTAAGTAACTAATTTAATTGCACATTTTTTCTCAGTAATTGTAACAGATTACAGTTTACATTTATTTTGTAATTCATTTACATAATTGTGTAGTTAAGGTCCTTGCACACTGACTCAGAAATGTTCGTATGCGTTTTTTCGTATTCGTCATTCTTGCTTGCTACGGATGCAAAAATGCAGAAAATCAAACCTGATCCGAATTTTTCATGACAGACGAAAATTTTGGAGGCAGTGTGTAAACATGAATGAGGTCTTATTTATTTTTTAACATGCAAAAAAAAATTTTTTAGTGTGTCGACATGCCGTTGGTAAGGATTGTTAAGCCATTTTTGTGTATTAATATGCAGGCGGTTGTAGGTGGTAGCCAGGGTGTAGCAATACATTTGCTAAGGTTTTCTGTGTGGTTTATAGCACTATGTGGTTACTACAGTTTTCTGAGTGCATGACCAATCATTGCTATGGTGTTCTGGACAGATTCTAGATGGTTGGGTTACACTTAAGGTGTCCTTGTTACAGTATAATTATACATTTAAGTACTGAGTAATATTATTTAACTACATGTACTTACTATTTGCTTAGGGTTAGGATTTGGGTTTGGTTTAGGGTTACTTGCATGTAATTATGCATAATTAATTGTTATTATAATAGTAAGTACATGTAACGTATAAAAAGGACACCTTAAAATAAAGTGTTACTGATTGTTTGTTGGTATATATATAGTTGTTTACTGGTATATATAGTCTCTAGACATGGCTCAGGTGACTCCTATAGTGTAAATCTGTGGGATTTTTTTTTTAATTGTTCACCAGGTGAACATTGTAAAGTAGCATCACATCTATCCACAATAAGACACATGATTTGTTCAAATTACTAATAGTAATAGGACTTAACTGTAATGCACACAATTGACAGTAAATCTTCAAGAAGCACAAAAAGTGAGACAAGTCTTACAATTGATGAACTTCCAATCAACTTTAATAGATCATAAGATGATGTAAAAACTACATTGGCATATGTAAGACAAACACTCTTCTATATGTACTATCCACTGGACAGTCCCCTTCAGAATGACAAAGAAAAACACAGTCCAAAGACATCTAGCTAAACACCTCTGTGTTGTCTTATCCACTTCGCTTTGCTTCCTTCTCCATTGCAAAAGGACACATCACGTATTGCAAGCTAAGTCAAAATGCATAATTAGCAAACAATAAAAAAATTGTCATTTTTTGTCTTCCCTCATTTGTTCATTGATAAAAGAATATAATTTGATTTTTGTTCAACGTAGTGTTGAGTGTAGTAAAATAGATCTGTATAAGCACTGCACAGTTTCTCCCGGAGAGGATATCTGGAACATGGGCGACAACGGGTGAACAGAAATCAGGGACGTGCCGCAATGTAGATGGAAGTGATATGAAGAACAGAGCACAGATATACTTTAATTTAAAAAATAAATAAATAAATAAATAAATACAAAAATAAAATAAAAAACTATGAAAATAAATAAACCTATAGTATTCATGGAAAGGGCTGATATTAACGTCACATCCCACTGCCCTGCCATTTTCTCAATCAGCATTGTCTTGTTTACCAATAAAAAAATATGTAAACATCTGTAAAGCAAGACTAATTTACTTAATGAATAAATAAATAAATATTTCAAGAAATTATTTTCTGAAAACAAGTATTAAGTAAATTAGGGATGTTTACTTTTTGTTTTTGTTTTTTACTGGAAAACATGAAAGAATTTTTTTTACTGATCTCAATGCATTACTTAGCAGGAGCGACTGTTATGAAACAATAGATGATATGCATTAAGTTACATTCTGAATATGATAATACAGGACCTCAAAGTAAAAAAAAAAAAAAAAATCACTTTTTATGACGTCTGTATAAATAATGCTTCATGTATTGTAATACATACTATACATAGTTAGGGTTATACCTTTTAAATACCTAACACAAAATAATAACGGCCTTGATCTCATTTTAATGTGTTGTACCGGCCATTAATAAGTATTAGAATATTATAACTGTGGTCATTTATTTATTTATTATAAAATAATTTGACAATAACACCTTTTTTACAACATTTATCAATATTGGTTGGTTTTGAATTTCTAATCTGTAATAGGATTTTTTTTTTATTTTAATCTATAATAGCATCAGTGAAGCTTAAGTTGTGTCTATAAATTTGTTTAATTCCAGATAGAGTTTAACATTAGGAACTATCAATGAACAAGTATATATTTATAAATTAAATAAATAACAAAGATTAATAAATGCTGTAATAATACTGTTAATTGCAAGCTTTTTAAAGTTAATGAAATAGCATATGTTAACATATAGATCCTGACTGAAATGTTACCACATAATATTACATTACATATACAGACTTCATAGAAAATGTTACACAAAAAAGCTATTTACAGATGCTACCAAATGTAACATCCGAATTAAGCTGCATATGAATTCAGTAGATATTCCTTTTAAACGGAAGAAAGAAAAAACAAATTTTACTCCAAATGTGGTTAAATACAAGTTTGTTAGCCCTTAAAGGTATACATATATATTAATGATGGGATTTCTTATTTAACACTAAATCAAGACTAAAACTAATGTTTGTTTTTTAATGAAATATCCTTTGTAGAGAACGATAGTGCTGTCGTTAACCGTGTGCGACTTATTTCTTTTGCATTTTGTAGTAACTCCATCAGGGATGCGGCGTTTGTTTTTCGAACCACAGAGGAAGACAAACCATTCAAATGAACATGCTAAACTTTCCAAACTTGAAGTAGCATTCAAATCATTTCCTATTTTTCTCCATCGACTTTTTTAGATATGAATTCTTTACTTTTATTCATCAGGCAGTGTTCACTTCTAACATTTAAAAAATATGAATAAAAAAGAATAATAATAATAATAATAATAATGCAACTTGTGATAATCCTGGAGTGATGTGAAATAAGAAAATGAAAACATTTAAACACTTTAGAGAAAACTGAAACGGACAAGAGAGCAAGATGAGATGAAAACATTAAACAGTTAACGGTACAAAAACACTCAAGGGTTTTTGGCATATTTTATATAGTGGGGAGACAAAACATAAGTTTTTGGATTCCGGGATCAGGCACTCAAAGAACTCAAATGGCCTTTTCGTTTGTTTTGTTGGGACAGCCGAAATAAAATAAAAATCATATATGTACAAAGATCCCTCTCTCCAATACTTATTTGAAATCATTAACAGGCATCAGCATGAAAATACTAAATTCTTCACTAAAAAGGCTAAATTCTGTCGTTATCTTAAATACTTTGTTCTTTTTTCTCTATTAATACTGAAAAAATTATTACATGTTGTTGTTTGTTTGTTTTTTGTTTGTATGCTCGCAGGTACACACAAAATGAACAAAACGAAAACATTTCCCTGTCTCGCTTTAACCTGAATTATTATGGCAAACATTGTTCCTCAAAAACTGAAAACAAACGTTTATTCCGATATACCAATGTACAGTGCTCTCCATTTCATATGTCGCTTGTCTTCAACTATAACTACACTAACCTTCTCAATAACTAAATGCGAACGATTATTCCCCCCGATACGCACACACACCAAACCCCAGTAAAAAAAAATGCAAAGCATAAAAAGAAATGTTTCTAACTATGTAGAATACTTATTTCATATATTTGCAACAGCATCGTAATCTAGTCATAAAATACATTAAGGCCAAGAAAAATAATACATTAAAAAACAGTGAATAAAAAAAAATCTTGTGAGCACTGTGTGTTGGCTTTAAAAAATACTTATGAATTGAGTGACGCTCATAATTTCTTTTTAACTTTTTTTTTTTTTCTCAAAATTTTCCATTATTTTATGGTAAGACGTTACCAGAAGAAAATGCACGTTGGTTGGATATCACCGTCCGTGTCTCTTTACAAAGACGTTCGGTGGTCTTGTAGAGCGCTGTTCTGCGTGTTTGTGTGGGCTCGGGGTCAGTTGTTGCCTTGCGGCTGAAGTGTGGTTTTGTGCAGTACTGCGGAGGAGCCAGCTGTGGGCGCCGTGGTGCTGGTGCTGCTGCCCGTGGCTTTGATCCACGGCAGCGAGAGCAGCGATGCTCCGGTGGTGGTGGTGGCCGTCATAGTTACTTGGATCATCTGGTCACGCTGGATGAGTCGGATCAGACTCTTGAGACGCTCAAGGGACGTCTGAGTCTCCCGCTGCTGACCCAGAAGACGCCCCTTCAGCTCAATGCATTTCTGTTGAACACAGATTTAAAATTGTATGACAGAGCAATGTCAGACACAGTTTTAATGTTCTTCTATATTCATTTTTTTTTCAGTTGCTTGGTTTAAAAATTAATGAACCTGGTTCCAGGTTATGCATCAAGCCTGTTGTCAGATTGCCCTTTAAAAAAAAATAAATAAATAAAAAAGTAGGGATGCAAAAATACCATTTTTCAGAACTGATCTGATACTGAAAATTCTGAGTATCTGCCCATATCGATCTGATACCAGCAGTTTTTTTTTTTTCAAATCAAATGTAGAATTTCTATATTTGTTGTGTGTTGACTTGATTGTCACTCTTTAGTGTATTAAACACAATCTACTACACATAGACAACTTCATTTTAATGAAAAAAAAAAATACATAATCATAATATATGACAAAAATACTATTATAAACTACGTTAGTGGATAATTCAGCAGCAAAAGATACTCTAGAAAAATCATGGGTGCACAATAATTTTATAAAATCTAAATATTTGGTGAAACAACTTTATTTAGTGGGAAACAAATAAAAGTGAATAAGTGTAGGACTAAATCTGGTAAAATGTTGCACATTGCTCTTTGTATTGTTGTAAAGTACATTAATAGAAAAAAAAATGTAAATGTATATATCTATATATAAATATATACTATAAAATTAAAAGAAATTCCTTTTAAAAGTATACCACAGTAATAAAGGCAGCAACATATGATAGATAGGACAGAACAAGAAAGACTATTAATAATCTTTCATTGCGCAAAAGTATTATAATACGAAAAGGCTCCATACAGAGTGGCAAAAAGTGCTTATGCGCATCCCATACGCAGAATGATGCACTTGAAGCAACACACGCTCCGCATAGAAAAGTTGAAAGCGCAAAGGGAAGAGATATTGATGAGTAGTGCATTATATCTGTGCAATAGTTTATTGACCCTTTTCTTTTAACAGTTTTAAATCTCAGTTATTGTGCGCTCTTGAAGAGAGTTTAATCGTTTTGACTGTAGTAACCAAACGCAACACACATTCTGAATGCTGAATGGAGGATGACAGACAGCCGCAGCCACAGTTTACGTGAACTTGAATTTAATGACTTAAATATTCATCTGTACCTCACATTGAACTATAATGGAACAGCTTCAGAACACTTGAAATACTGTATAGTGCATGAAAACTTTATGGTGCTTTATAATGTTTTTGTGCCTTTCGTGTGGCTTAACAATAACACAGAATAGTATACACACAATATTGGATTTGGATCGGTCTCGGCTGACCGATACCCGGTCCGGCAGAAAATGCCAGTATCGGAGCCGATACCGATACTGAGTATCGGATCAATGCATCCTTATAAAAATGTCAACTCTGTTTATAATCTTACAAAAAATGTACTTTTTATATTTAAGAATCAATATTGGTTTGTTAAAATCAAGATTAAAATGAGGTAGTCTATATATCAACCCAGCCCTATTTAGCACAATTTCTTACCGAGAGAGAATCACAGAGTCTCTTGTCCTCTTCACTCAGATGTTCACACTCAAGTTTCAGCTCAGTGTTTCTCCTCATTAGCTTCCTGCGTTCCTCCTCTCTCACTGTACAAACATACACGTCATCACTGAGAATCGAGTCCTGAGGAGTGCTAGTGCATTCACATGTGTTTGACAGCTCACCTGTTTTATGTGTAACATACGACTGGATGAAGTTCTGTGGCCATGACAAGTTCTCTTTGTTCAAAACCTTTAAAAAAGAAACAGAACAGAAAATTAGCAAATTCTGTTTGTCTACTTTACATGAACAAATCCTAAAGACCTGGGTACTATAGCTCTGCCTTTTTCATTTTTAGAAAATAAACAACACTTCAAACTTCTAAACAACACCATAATAATTATATTCTTAAATATATAAAAAACGAACCTGTAAAACTTTATTGTAAAAAATAATGCTTAAAAAAACATAGTAAGTCTAAAAACATTCCATATATTTCTGGAGCCCTTAAAGGGACATGGTGGGAAAAAATTGGGGTGGGAGAAAAAATTATTTTTCAAATGTTTTGCGTTCTCTCGCAAAACTTTTGCGTTCCTTTGCAAAACTTTTGCATTCTATCTCAAAGATATTTGCGTTCCCTCGAAAACTTTTGCATTCCATCGCAAAGATATTTGCTTTTCCTCGCAAAACTTTTGCGTACTCTCACGAAGAGATTTGCGTTCTCTTGCAAAATCAGCTGATTTCGGACAAACACTTCCTGTTTATTATACAGCATGCAGTGGTTCATAAAACATTTAATGCGGCTTAATGAAGATCAAAAATAAGTACTGTGTACATGCAAGATATTTTGAAGAAAGTTTGTAACCAGGCTGTTTTGGGGCACCATTGACTTCCATAGTAGGAAAAAAAAATACTATGGAAGTCAATGGTGCCCCAGAACTGCTCTGTTTCCCACATTCTTCAGAATATCTTCCTTTGTGTTCAGCAGAACAAAGACATTCATACAGGTTTGGAACTACTTGAGGGTGAGTAAATGATGACACAGTTTTCATTTTTGGGTGAACTATCCCTTTAATATAAAACTGTGATAAAAAGACCAAATTTTATATTAAAAATAGTCTATACACTATGTACAGAAAAGCAACATGGAGTTTTTTTATAATGTTTTGTCTACGGGGGTGAAAACACGTGAAACAGTTCTGGCCTCATCTGCTTTTGTAATATAGACTGTAAACAGATTTGGTATTTTTAAATCACCGTCTTTGTTCATTAGCCCACCTTAACCGTTTTCTATAGGGGAGAAAAAGCTTAACATGCAGCATGTTGCGTTCATATTCTGGGCTATTCTGCTTTATTAATAGTAATATTATTAATAAGGTTATTAACATTAGCTTAATAATGTTATCAGTATTTATTATTATCAAATTTGGTCCTCCAATGTCACAGTTTTAAAACATTAAGCCACATTAAACATTTTAGAGTGTCCCAAAACCATGCCTTGAATTAAGCACTGATTTTATTTCTTTATACAGGAGTCCAAGTTCAAAATAAAACTGTATAAACCGCTCCATTGTGAACATATGGACCTGTATGAACCACTGCAAGCTGTAAAGTAAACAGGAAGTGTTTGTCTGAACTCAACTGGTTTTGCGAGAGAACGCAAAAGTTTTGTGAAAAAAAAAGATTTAAAAAATTAATTTGTTAAAATTTGCTATAACTGCTTTTCCCCTAAATTATGTATTTGTAACAGAAGGTAATTTTTTTCAATATGGCTTGGGCACTTTCATCAGAAATGTTGAATTTATGTTATCATTACAACATAAAAAGAGGACAGCTATATATATATTTTCTAGTAAAAATATATAATTATTCCTAAAATAAGATCAATTTATTACTTTTGTAATTGCATTAGACAAAAATTTAGTTTGTATCCATGCAGATTATTTCATTGTCCAGATGAAATGAAAGAAAAACATCAAATAAATGTCCTAAAGACATCCTTGTGCTGTTGGGGTTATTATAATGTGTGTGTTCAAAGCAAAGAGGAACATACTTTCTTCTGGCACTTGGGGCACATCCATATGCCCCTGGTGGCAGTTTTGAGAGGTGGATGCAGGCAGTCGGGGTGGTAGGCGCGGGTACAAGTGTGGCACGGATGAAGATCTCCTTCCTGTTTACACACTGCACAGTGATCATCATGCTGCAGCTCCTCCTGTGTCACACACAGACATTTACAAAAACACACCACACAACAGTCTGTCAGCAATTCTTCATATACACTTTAATTATTATTTAAACATATAACTATTAGCCCTTTCACAAGTAAAAATAATCTGTAAAAATAATTAGGTAACACTTTATTTTACGGTGTCCTTGTTATACGTTACATATACTTATTATTATTATAATAACAATAAATGATGCATAATTACATGCAAGTAACCCTAACACAAACCCTAATCCTCACCCTAACCATATAGTAAGTACATGCAGTTAATTAATATTACTCAGTACGTAAATTTATAATTACACTGTAACAAGGACACCTTAAAATGTGGCCAAAATTTAAATAATTAACATTTTAAATATTCTGAGCCTCCTTTGAGATTTCTCAAAGAAGTTCATTATTTCAGAACACATCACACTACTATTTCCACAGCGATGCATCAGACTGGTCACATGAAACTGTACAGACACAATAGTGCTATTTGACTAATATACTGGTTTTGATTATTTATTTTTTCTTTTATTATAATGACCATTAGTTGATCGGTAAGTTATAATGGGTGTCACAGTGTTTGTTTACGATAGAACACAGTCTGAAAGTTTGAAAGGTTTTTATACCACACAATGACCATCACATTAATAATAAATATTGACATCAAAAATTCAGTTTATAGTCGGCACCGGTGGCCTTGTGAGCAGCACGCCAACATATAGCGTTGTTTGCGCTACAGGCGTCCCGAGTTCGAATTCCAGCTAGAGGACCTTTCCAGATCCTGCCAGCTCCAAAAACATCTGGTCAAAAACAGTCTGTAAAAGTACTTCAACTGTAATTTACTAAAATTGTGTCTCAATTTTACTTAATTTCTAAAGTACTTTACAACAATAACTGAACTGTAATTTTACTCTTATGGGAAAGTACTGTAATTGTACATTTTGTATGTTCCACAAAAAAAAGAAAGTTATGCAGGTTTGGAACAGCAAGGGTAATTAAATGCTCTGGATATATTTCGATATATTTGTGTTGTTGTATATTTATAATATGTCAAAACAAATCTCAAAAACGATGTATATTCTTGCCACATGAGATTCACAAACAGAGTGATGTTAAAGTCGTACCTTCCAGCAGAGCTCCTCAGAGTCTAGCGTGTGAGTAAAAGCATACAGTAAGGTTAGTAGCCGTCACACTGACAAAACTGTGTTATTAGAGTTAAACAGCAATGTTGGCGTGTAATCAGTAGGTTAAAGCAGTTAGCATTTGTCTTTATTAGTCAACCTTTCCTTGTCAAAGTCACTGGTTAAAGAAATATTAAAATATGAGCACTTATGATGAATGTGCGAATTTAATTTATTCTGTTCAAACATGTTTCTGTGCATTTCATGCATTATTTTTCAGCTCAACTCCAACACCATTATGTTGACAGGAGTAGAAATCTATTTTACCTCTCGCAGACAAGAACATCGCACTGTTCAGGTAATTGGAGGCAAGTCGTTTGCGCTGAAAAGCAAAATACAAGATGTTTACAAATTAACTTAGCCATAAAATGAACATTATTTAAAGAAACTATGACAGGCAGACAGACCTCTGGTTCAAACAGTCCGCTGTACGCAGGGTTAGCCGTGCTTCGCCTTTTTCTCTCCTGCCGTTTACTTTGGATCTCTAACAGAAATGAAAACACCATCCGTGATGGAACTTTAAACCCCAACATCTCACATTGAATCCTTTTCTTAGTTTTTGTTTGTTAATTTGTTCAATTGTTTCATTCAAAGTTAAGCAGAAATCAGAATAATTGCCTCCTTTCAGTGTCAATTTAAATGTAATTGGTCACAACACACATAATGTTGAATTGGAATTTGAAATTAAATCAATATGAAACAATTCAACACAGTCATGTACCAACACATTTGGCGAATGCGTTCATTTATTCGCTAAAACGTATAATGCATTTTTTGACTGACTAGACATATTTCTACAAGATCAATACTATCAAAACAATGAACAATCATCAAAAAGATTTTTAACAAACAGAACCACAAAATGGCCATCACATTAATAATAAATATTGACATAAAAAATTCAGTCTATAGTCGGCACTGGTGGCCTTGTGGGCAGCACGCCAACATATAACCCTGTTTGTGCTACAGGCGCCCCGAGTTCGAATTCCGGCTAGAGGACCTTTCCAGATCCTTCCCACTTTGCTTCCTGTCACTTCTGCACTGTCCTATACTAATAATGTCAAAAAATGAGAATAATAATAATAAAAAATCAGTCTGTTGATGATATATTGATATTTGGCTCTATTTGAAGGGTGATTTCAAACTTGAAGAATTAGATATTTTTCTGTGTTATTAAAAAAGTGTTATTAAAGTGTTATTAAAAAAAAGATTGCTTGAAGCTAGAATAAAACTGATTTTTTTTAAAAAGAGAGAGAGAGAGAGAGAGAGAGAGAGGCATTGTTCTTTATTTTGATGCATTGCATGTTCAGATATTCATACAAACACAATATTTTGGGGGCCATGAAATTTTTGTGAAAATCGTCAAAAATGGTGGCTTTTTTTTTTTAAATGCTGGTGGGGAAAGAGTTAATATGTCCAATATTTAGTGGAAATAGCTTATAGGTGTATGTGTAATTTATTATAAACTACTTAGAATTTTATTCCATTTTAATTAAATAAAATTTAATTCATATTATAATTACAATTCAGCATCTTGTTTGATACCTCAGTTCAAATTCAGAAACTGAAGTGGCATTCATGTGGCACTTCTCGTACAGTGTTGTACAATCTTTATGCTTTGTTTTGTTAATATTGTAGGCTCCTGATTGGAGGACATAATTTATGAATCATATAACCTGCCAAACTGGCTACTGAGTTGATATGCATGTTCCCACCATGGCTGATTTCCCCCCGGATCTAACGGGATGCCAAGTGGCAATTTTAAACCCTGAATGCAACTCACCTTCCAAGTGTTCTGTGGTGACCAGGCCTAGTGCGACCATGAAGGCAATTTTCTGTAGGACAGAAGGTTAATAAAATAAATACACTAACATTGAAATACCTTTGATGTTACCTTAACTCTTCAGAACTAATTTCACTTGAAAACACGTCCAAAAACCGACAACAGTTATTTGGCCTAAATGCCACTTCTCAATTACTCAAGGTACCAAATTTCTTATCAATTTTTAAGAACCAGTCACGCAATCTGACAAAACATTTTGAGGATAATGACAAATCCTGAATTCAAGAGAGTTTTGTTTGAGCCATTAGTAATAAGATATCCTCAACTATATATTCCACATGCATTAACTGTGGTTCTATGATGGACTAGACCTACATCGAGGTTATTTCCCTGCCTATGACCCAAGACACAAGGGATAGGCTCCAACATTCCCAAATTTGGATGAACTGTAATTCAGGGTCACACTTTAAGGTCTAATTCTTACTATTAACAAACCATTAACTACGACTTTTGCCTCGATAAATTCCTAATTTGATGCTTATTAATAGTTAGTAAGGTAGTTGTTAAGTTTAGGTGTTGGGTAGGATTAGGGATGTAGAATATGGTCATGTAGAATATGTGCTTCATGAATACTAACAAACAGCCAATATGTTCATAATAGGCATGCTAATAAGAAACTAGTTAATAGTGAGAATTGATCCCTATACTAATGTGTAACCTAATTCAGTGTTGTAGTACTCAAGTCCAGACAACACCAAACTCAGACTCAAGTCCTCCACAAGTTCAAGTACTACAACACTGCTGTAATTAGTCATTGCCATGTCAATCAGATGGTCTCTTCCTGTCAAAGTGCACTGGTCATGTCAACAATGTTAATAAAAGCCAAGACTAGTTGTGAGTGTACCTCTGGATCCTCCTCCTTTTTGGCTGGGGTTGAGGGGACAGGACTTGGCTTCTTCACAGGACTGTTAGTTTGTGAGGCTGGAGAACTCTTGGAGTTGCTGGGAATCTGGGGCTGAATGATTATAACCTGAAAACACACATTAAGGGCCAGGTTTACAAACAGTTTGAAGCAGCGCAAACCATCTTTTGGCATTAAAATTGTACACAGTGATGATTGTAAAGATGAACAGTGATGAACTATCGCTGAAAAGGCATGGACACAGTTGTTTTTGCGCCTGACCTTATTGAATATGCATTTGTAGGAGTTTCCCTTTCAGACGCAAAATTTATAGGAGAGTATTCAAATGAATCACGCAGCGCATTTTATTAACATTTGCACTCATCAAATTACTGGCATTTGCACCATTATTTAATGCCCAGAAAAAGCATGTCTTAAACTATTTTGCACTTGAAATGGCTGCAATTATTGTTGCTAGAAGGAGGCACCGCAGAGAACAGAGAGTGTGTGGTAGAAGGGAGAGGATTTTTTCCACATGTAATAATTTATTTGGAATGCCAGAAGAACAATTTGTCCCAACATATCATTTGCCAAGCAATGTAATTTTTTTCTTCAGGAAATAAAAGACGACTTGGAACCCTCAAGTAGGAGTCTCGCA
Organism: Acrossocheilus fasciatus; assembly: GCA_036784905.1. Taxonomy (NCBI): domain Eukaryota; kingdom Metazoa; phylum Chordata; class Actinopteri; order Cypriniformes; family Cyprinidae; genus Acrossocheilus; species Acrossocheilus fasciatus. The sequence goes on along the minus strand of CM071941.1, from coordinate 21,351,892 downwards.
ATACCAGCTCTATCAAAACTTCTTGCAACCCATTTTTCGGCCTCCAGTTCTTCTCAATGTAGCCTACTGTGGCTTATTTATTTCTTTATTTTTTATTTGCGACTACGCTAATTTAAGATGGTATATTGCGTTGGTCGATATGTAAATGAGATGTTGCGTCTATGTTCTTTAATTTGCGCGTTGTTAGTAAATCACCCGCAGAAATTTCCACGCCCATTGGTGCTGTTTTGAAATTGCACTCTCGAGCCAATTTGCACTGTTTAGTAAAACTGGCCCTAAATATCTTAAATCAACTGAACAGATAATGTGCTTCTAAATAGCATTTGCCACAGCGTGACACTAACGGGATCAAGCTAGTTGAAAATTCATTTTTATTAGGTAAGTAGGTGATGAAAGATCTTCTGACCTTGCTGTCAGGGCTGAAAATCAGCGGTTGCACCTTAATGGCCTCGGTAACTCCTGACACCCCATGAGCTGCAGGCGAGGCTGCTGAGATGATGGCGTAAGCCACCCCTGGACTTGCTGAGGCTGTGGATGTGCTCGGCGCAGACGAGGGCAAAGAGGAACTCTCTTCCTGCCCGATGTACAGTCTCTCATGACTGAAGGTGCTGTTGGCAGTTGGCAAAGATGCGCCTTGGCTCTTTGGGCTGACCACAGCCATGCTCTGCGGCACGGCCAGCGTTTGACCGGACTGCTGCTCTCGGCATGGGCTGTGGGGAAGGCTGTCTGGAATGAGAGTCTTTGGCCTGACCTAAAAAGACACAGAACACAAAGTTTATTCCCCTAAGCAGCAGATGGTTCTTGGCTTGGGCTTCAGATATTTTGATCTCTTAAACAAAATCGTTCAGTCTTTCAGGTCAAGTTTCTGTCAGTTTTTGATTGACATTTGCTTAGTTGCAGGTTATTTTGGATGAAGTTTGGCTTGTATATGATCTCTTTAAATAAATCTCAGATGTTTATGTACAGTATCCCAGAAGTACACTCAAATGAGGAAACATTGGGGACCAAAGAACTGATGAGCAGTTATACAAGCATGCGTGAACCGAGCACTTGAATAAAAAGGCGATATGAACGTTTTTATAGACGTAGTTAGTTCGTATAGTTAGTTCGTTTCGTATAGTTCGTAGATAGTTCGTATAGTTTTTACATACATCACGTCTCGTGATGTATGTAAAAAGGTGAGTTGATTAAAACCAGTTTATTGACTTTATATGTTTTAGACATGTAAAACATCTGAGTTTCACATCATTATTGGGTGCTTTAAGAACATAATTGTGTATACGTGACATGATTACTTGAACAAGCTGGTGAAGCAGTAATTAGAATGAACTGTCCAAAATAACCAGTTTGCAAAAAAAAAAAAAAAACTTTCCTGTTTGTCTGCAGCTATGGAATACAGGTAATAAAGTTGAAAATAATGTTCAATTTCTAGCACAGACAATCGTTTCATTTCATAAGACCTCAATATAATGTCGGGTATTAATTCTGTTTTGGATTGAGATTCCATCACTTGCATTTCATGAATCAACAAAAACCAAGGTTTCAATCTTCGATACTGTCCTATTGAAGAAAATACGTTACCTGAAGGTGAGTAAATTAACAACTAATTTTAATTACTGGGTGAACTATTCCTTTGAGGCATAGACTACCATAAATTTTTATCAAATCTTTGTTGATGAAAAGGATACTATGTAAGTCAACTACTCAAGTTCATTAATTTATTCAATAATTACAAAAAAATGAAACTCTCTTAAAAGGAAAGAATAAAGTAGGAATAAAAAGCAATAAAATGAATAAGAGTCCGCTATGAATCTCTCTCACTCTCACTTTTAGCTGCTCCTGTTAGGGGTCGCTACAGCGGATTATCTACACTTGATGCTTGCTGTGTCTTTGACATGTTTTAAAAGTGCCTGCTATGAAAATTATTTATAAATAATAAGGTTTCATGAATACAGGTGTTTTTCTAATGTTGTGTATTACCTGAGGTAGCACACTGGGTGAGTGTCCTGCCAGCCGCTGTAGAGAGCTGATGTGAGGCACCTTTATCGGGATCGCGGTGAGGGCTCCCAACATCTGTCACACAGAAACCAAACATATGATGAGACAGGAATAACAATCATTTCAGATGTTAGGAGGACAGAATGATGAAAAAACATCCATAATTATGTAGTTACTTCATCTACTGCTCATGCTAAACAGCCGAACAGGACAGAAGAGCCAGATTCATTTCCATGAAGTGGTTCTTCTAATTGTGCTTTTCAGTGAATTGAAACAAAAACTGGTACCAAACATGCTCTTGGGATTGACTCATTTCATGGCTCATTTTGAGTCAGTCATTAAGTGGTGATTCAGGTGATGACTTTTGTTTTAGTGAGGTAGTTTAACTCATTTATTGGCCAGAATAAATCATTGGATAAGAGGGTTGGAAGATTGATCTGGCCAGTTATTTCTTTACATTGATTTGTACAAGTTTGACTGATTCATTAATCCTCTGAAACATGATCACACTGGTGTCATTTGAAAATTCAAATCTGCATTAGAAAATTCAGATTAGAAATGGTCAACCATACAATATATATATATATATTTTTTTTTTGATACAAACATTCAAATAATCACAAAGTAACTAGCATAAGTTTATAGATATCTGATGCTGATGTCTACAGTACTAGTCAAAAATAGAGTAAATCGCCCTTTGATAGTAATTCGATGTTTCAAATAAAGATTGCATTAGTCTGAAATCGCATATTTGTAAGAGAAGGTAATTTTTTGAACAAGTTCTTACTTTGCAACATTTAAAAAAGTATGTTCTATATATAGAATGCACTATATATAGTAAAAATGTGTATACTGCATGTGTCATATTGTTACTGTCATGGGACCTACAGTTGCGTCACTTCATTGACTTTCACAACTCCTCACAACTAGTAAAGTGTCCATTGGATGCAGCGTTGCCAAGTACGCGGTTTTCATGCGGAATTGGGCTACATTAACACTGTTGCCGCGGGTTGTTTTTCATGTCCACGGGTTTAAGTGACCCCAACAACGTGATATTTAGCCCCTCCAAACCCCACCAAAAAATGTGTTTTTAACCCCCCAGAATGCGATTTTCACCGGGGGACCACCTTCGAAACCACCTTTTGGGCTAGTTTTGAGTAGCAATTGGGTGAGTTTTGTTGTGAAAACCTGGCAACCCTGGATGCTCACTTTAAACTTTAGTATGTCACCTTGGCACTTTTTGCTCATTGATAAATGAATACTCTTCATTCAAACATATTACTCTATCCACATTGTTTACCCCACATGGATGAAAAGCTATTAAAAAGCACATTTTAAAATGTTTATTACAATATATTTAAAAACAAGAATATCAGATGTTTTATAATTCAGTCAAGAAGTTTTAACAACATTTTTAAAATGTTTGCAGTAATTACTTCATTTTAATTTTAAGCAGTGCAGCTGGAAACTTGTTGACTGATAAATAAAGACATGAGAAGTTTGAGCTCTGTAACGTCACTTCATTTTTTAATTTATTTTAACAGTTTATTCATTTAGTTTTGTATTTTAATGTTTTATCAAGACCTTGAGTACCACATTGCTTAAATAAGGACTAATAAGGACTCTTGTGGAGATTTAACCCCTCAGCCATATATAATAGTATTATAAATATGCTCCAAGTATTAAATTTGCTTCTAAAGCTTTAGTTCGCTGTAATGTCGTCCATGATTTTGCACTTCATGTCCTGCTGTCACAGGGGTCTTATATAACCAGAAGAATACAAGACAAGAGTTTGAGACGTACTGCTTTAAAATCCCTCTCAGTCACTCATCTCAGTCTATTGTGCAGTAGCGAACCGACATGAGGAGGTGGGGCAGCCTGCGGCCTGTTCCCATGACAACGGTCCGGATGAAATGTCTTGCTCCGTCAGGGCTGTGATTTTAGTAATTGCTGAATCCCAGCAGAGAGAGAGAGAGACGGCAGTAACCTTGAGCTGCGGCATTCAGCTTGTATTTTGTGAAAGTACTGAATTAAACAGCAGGCCTGCAGTGAATTACCCATCAGCCCCTGCAGCTGCCATAAGAACGAAATGTCAGGTGAACACTAACAATTCTGCTCTTTCCTGGAACGTCACGGACCGTTTGAGGATTCAGAGGCCTGATTAGACCTGTGTAGGAGTGAAACGAGTGTATAAGACTCCTCACACAGTGATAGAGGAACCAGACTGAAACATTTCCAGCAGGAGTTTATGAACAGTCAGAAGCTATACAGCTTATTCTGGCCTGGAGCCCCATTCTGCTTTGAAACGGTAAACCGAAGCACCTATTTTTAGCTGTTTATCAGAACATTTAATATGCAATAGTCTATTTTTGTGGTCCACAAAATAAATAAAGTTATTTAGGTTTGGAATGGCACAAGTGTGAGTTGTCATAGATTTTATGGTTGTTTAAACAACCGCTGTAATCACTGACAGACAAATCTGGCATTTTTATAATACTGTATGAAACATTCTGTGTGACCTTATATATCTTAATGTGATGAAAACAAAACATTTTTGCTCAAGTATTTTGCTTGTTTTCCAGTAAAATAACTTTTTTTCTTGTCAAGCAACACTGCAGAAGATGTTAAGCTTTGTTAAGAGTTCAAAACATACCACCAAATTAATTCAAGAAAATTCTCTTTCTACAATTCACCAATCAATCAAAAATGCAAGTCTTCCCATAGCATTTTTAGCAAATTTCTGTAGTAAAAATGTATATACTGTTGTTTGTTATCTTGCTATAAATACATGTTTTTCCTTGTTCAGGTGCTAAAATATCTACAGAAAACAGATCTATGACAGAATATTAGTTCACTACTTTTCTACAAGTGATATAAAAAGAAATAACCAAAAAAACTGTACATGACAAAACTAAACTAACTCTTAACACAAAAGTCCAAGACCACAGGAACCAGATGAGTCCTTTGCTTTAGCCTAGATTTAAACTGCTGATTTTGTGTGAGAATGGCACTATTTTGACAAACTATTTCCTCGTCTAAATACTGTAAAGCTGATATAAAGCCACCCAGCTTTATATCAAGCTGATGTAAAGCTGCTTTGACACAATTTGCATTGTTAAAAGCGCTATACAAATAATAGTGACTTGACTAGAAGTTCTTATAATATTAATGTCACATAAAAAAAATACTTGTATATCCTCTCTCACTAGTGGTCCAATACCAGAAAATACCACATGGAGGCGCTGTGAGCAGTTAAAATACTACATTTAATAAAGCCACTATCTTCAGCAGTTTGACCTAAGAGGAAATGACACATACAGATGAGTGTTTTACAGACAGAGAGGGAAAACTACAGTGACGTTTATCTCGATACAGTTGGACCCAAAGCATATTATATTTGTTTTTCCACACAGATTTAAATCGTCCCTTTACTGAAAAGGACAGTTAACTTCAAACATGGAGACAGACAAACAACCATCCTTAAAAAGCTAACATTAAACTAACATCTATTATTTTACAGTATTGAATAAAAAAAACATAACCTTACATGTTAGCTGAACCAGGATAGTAATAATCTTTTGAAAATGAAATGAAGCAGTCAAAATGTGTGATCAGAACAACCCTGTGCTTTTCTCTCCGCACATGTAGACGCTGTGCAATTCAATTAACACTTGACACTTGCCGTGTCACTGGTGTGTGGGAGTTATTAGTGATGCTTTTTGGACCGGCGTATGCTACAGTGGCTGTTTGTAGCACAGCACCCCGATGCTGACTTATCAGCGGGGCATAAACATCGGCACAGAGCCCATCTCCATTTAGGTGGCTCCTCTGTAAGGCTACACTAGATCCAACTGATGGTCTACACTGGAAGCGCAAAGCTGCAGATCATGTCAAAACATTTACTAACACTGATGAATGGAAAAGAAGGCAAGGTTTTGGCATGGGTTTTGAATTTGAACCTTTAATTTGACAGCGTATTAAAAGACAGTGTTCACGCGTTGAGGTGAGCAAGATGTGGCAAAATGGTAAAAGACTGCCATCTAGGACATGTTTACATTTCTGATATTTTGCATTATTAACATTTGTATAATTTCATATTTAAGCATATTAAATCAAAGCCATATGGTGCAGCCCACAAGCAAAAACAAACAAACCCATGAAAACCATAGAGGACCCTCATGGGCAGAGTTTAGATCCAAGCCCAATCAAACACCTGACTGTTATTTTCAAATAATCCTGAAGATTTTGGTAAAGTTTTTTTAACTGTTTTATTATGGTTGGACCTAGACAATGCAAAACGTCGACATCGAGGGATTGAGTTGCTCACCGCTGCTCATTACTGTGTGTCAAGGTCAATTACATAATTTTTACTTTTTGATGCCAAAGCAAAGTTAGTTCAGGTTGTAAATTATCATGTTGTAACTCACCAGATATTTATGCTTGAATGAATTAATAATTAATTCTATTTGTACACAATATTCTTTACCTTGAAAATAATGATAAAGATTAACATTTTCATGTATTCATTTAGCAAATGCTTTTATCCAAAGCAACCTAAAAATGAGGAATACAGCAAGTAATTCATCATAAGGAGGAGATAAAATGAGAAGTGCTCACAAACACTGACCAGAATAATAGAAATTAGGACAGGAAGGGATATAACTCTCTCTTACTCTGGCAGACTTTAAAAGCACCTAATATATGCACACAAATAAACATGAACATGAAGTGATCACAAAATTGTGTTTCAACAATGGTAATTAAATCTATTCAACCGATTCCTGGAAACCAACATCAAGAATTTCCACTCGAAATAAGTCTCTTTTTTTGGCATTGACATCACTGGGAAACAGCAGAGAAATACACTGACTGCTGCCTAACAAAAGTAAAGACATCTGCAGAAGAAAAGTCAGGGGGAGGTTGTAAATAAGCAGACAGAAGAACGACCTTTCTGAAAGATGTGCTGCTGGAGTCCATTTTTATGGACTCTGTAAATAATGAACCCAATCTCTGAGCTCAATCTGTTGCCTAATATTCCTCTTTTGTGTTTCCTGTGTTGAAATACATGTTGCCTCCTGAAGTAACCTTTTACATTGTTCATCTCATTTGCACATGGACAATAATAATCATGTTATTACATGCATTATTTGAGGTCTAATTTAATAATACACATACATACATATTATTCATACATTGTTTTACAGACGAATAATAGGAAAAGAAACCCTAATAATAAGATTGTTATAACACTTGTTATATACAAATTGTTTTGAAATAAAAATGCTGTAGTGACGTTTTTAAGTCTGTTAACATTTACTGTGTGCTTTTAATTTACATTTATGCAGCAGATGCTATTATCCAAACCATCTTACATCGCATTCAAGATACACATTTCTTGCTTTCCCTCAGAATTGAACCCTTAACGTTGATAGTTGTTAGTGAACATGCACTACTGTTTAGGCTACAGGAAATTGTCTTGTTTCATCCGTTCAAACTGTACATAAATTGATTTATCGTTCTAGATCTAATATTCAAGCATAGATGACTAAATGCTTTTACCATCAAATTCTTCTCATTTTGACAAGTTATTTTATTTTATTTTAACATTCTAACATTTACAAATATTACAGTGATAAAACTTTTTTTACATTCCCTGCATGCTTTTACTAGTTCTACAAACTTTATGCAACAAAAATGCTACAGCAAATTTTAATATATGTCAGGAGTGGACATGAAAACATGCAACAGTCCTAACCTTTGCTGTCCACTGGCGATATGCAAGTCCAATCATACAAACTTTGGTGAAGATGTTGATAATTCTTATAATAAAACTTTAAAAATCCCCACCAACTACAACTATTGGACGTTTTGTCCTTGTTGTTTTTGTAGCTTGTAAAACTGCTTCATATGGTTCATGTGTGCTGAAGTTATGGTGTTAGTATGTGCATCCACACCGGACCACAATCCACTTATTATCCGGCTTCAAATGACTGGCCAGGTGGTCTGAGATGTCTCCCCCCTCCCGCATTCATCAACAAAACAAAAAGGCTGTGATTGGTTCTCCTCCTCCAGTGTGATGGCTGTTTTAGTGTTTGAATCAGTGGGCAGCTGGGAGAGCTGAAAACAGCTTCACTCTCCCAAACAATACAGCCATAAAAGGCAGTAAAACAATCCCAGCGTTCCAGCATGAAGGAGGGGGAAGGGAGAGAGAAGGGGGAGGAAGAGTGAAAGAAGCAGTAGAGGGGGTGACTACTCATGCGAATAAAGAGTCTTTTCTGTTGGGAAGGTCTTTGCTATTATTTATGAAGACCTGCACCAGGACACACTCCAACCAGAGCAGACGATATTTTTCATCTGATATAAACAACGAGGCTACTGGTGACTGTAAAATATGTCGGAACATTGTACCTGTTCACCCAAACAATGAAAATATTGTGTTTTGTTTACAGAAGTTTGTGAACAGATTATGTTCCTATGGTTGACTGATTTTATAAGTGTGAGCACTGAAAATATATAGATTTTTTTCTTTGTAGAAGTTTATGGACAAACATATGTTTAATGTTTTGTTGGCTGAGCATAATACAACCAACAACAAAAGAAAAACAGTACTGTAAGTAAGTGCGTGAAAAACAATACTCCGTAATACAATCATACCTTTGGGTTCACAAAGGCTGCAGTTTTCAAAAACACACACCAAACATCTTCCCAAACTTGTTATGAGAAGTGTTTAATAACCCGTTTCCAAAACAGAGAGCCATGTATAAGTAAAGCATGTATTGTTGAGACTGCGTGTTTATTGTCTTCATGTTTAATCAAAGCGTTTCTCTTTACTTTTAATTTAGCTTCAGCGATAGCTCAATGTCTTCCTCCACATTAGGGATCTCCTGGATCCAGCTTCCAGTATGAATTAAATATTACATATGTTTAGCACTCAATAATGCTCACAACCAACTTATTTTCTCTCCAAAGAAATTTGAAGCAAACGAGAGAGAATCCAAGTGACCACACTTTTGGATGAAAAGGGACGTTAAGTAGATGACTTTGAGAAGTGTATAGGAGTTTTTCCTCACTGGATGTACAAGAGGCTCACATTTCTTATTTAAGACATGGATGCCTGACATCCTGACAAAAAGTAAGAAATTGTTGTCGTATAGTTAGAATATAATATTTTATAACAAATTCACACTGAACGCGAAAATTCGGTGCGATGATGCTTTTGATTCGAAACAATAGATCCCTATGGGGCTATTAGGCGCAAACATTCGCGGTGCGAAAAAACGAGAATTGTTTTTCCGCCGTGTGTGGCGTTTTTTTTCCCTGTCGCTCCACAATGAAATTGGCCGTCCAATTAGATTTGAGCTTAGATCACGTGTCCAGAGCATCTGCTGTTACAGGAGAGAGTGGATGCCGAGTTCTTCTTATCATTGCTGTTAATAGTGTTCATCGTCTGTTTGACTACGTCATTAACTGATTTTTATTGTATATTTCTGCCATATGTACATCAACTTTACATAGTCACCACTGATAAGCTACTACTAAATATATTGTAGAAACCTAATTTCCTGTAAAGCTGCTTTGCAACGATTTGTATCGTGAAAAGCGCTATACAAATAAATTTGAATTGAATTGAATCATTGGTATCTGAGAACAGATTTATTCTCACGTTCTTAATATAATTTCTATTAATTCTCCCCTGAATCATGTGATCTTGAGAGCACTGTCCGTTTTCTTCCACGTGCGCGAGTGTTACGAGTCAGAGTACATTCAGTCTTGATCTCCTGAATTTTTTAAAAAATCGAGTGAAACATTTTTCAACATGATTATGGCGATATATTTTCTGTATGTGTTTTGTATGTAGGTCATGGTATATTTATAACAATAAAGGATGTTTTTGTGACAAATGATAAGCAGTGTAGCATTTTTAAGCATATAAAGAGTGCATGTCTGCCTATTATAGAATCAAAATTAACTACAGATCACAATCGGAAGTTATTACAAGCACTCGATATTTTAAAGTGGTTTTTAAGCAAATACATTAATAATTACATAAATTTTCAAGTGTAGCTTGATGCTAATGGTACCTCTATTTATATTTTAGGATGTATTATTGTAAGCATTATAGATAGTTTGTGTTTCTGGTGTAGAAGCAAACTTTATTTATCTTAATTTAATGCTGTACATTGAGCAGCGGACGATGTTAAATCCATATACGAGATACATATCTGAGGAAAAATGCATTGCTGGTCAGCACCACCTAGCGTGCATACGTGAATTAGTAGAAGGCGATCAATCGTTTTGATTTCGTTCGCGCTCAGTGTGAAACGGCCTTTAGACCTTTCTAATGCTTTATAGTTATAGGCCCCTCCATGTTAACAGATCACCTGCAGTTTTTCATAAAATAAAGGTTTTCTGTAAATTATTACTATTATTAATAAATACCCCTAGTGCAGCTCTAGTTTGTGGACAGATTAATGACCAACACACAAAACACAAAAGTGCAATTTTGAAAAGTCATAGCTCAACTTTCAGTTGTGGCATCTACTCTGACATAAGTGCACGCTTTACACAAGGGGACAGTACTTCCAGGCAAAACTGACCAACATAGAGAAGGCCAAATGGCTGAATGTATAATTTGTCACTGCCAGATGCTGTGCATTACTATAATATTATAATTTTGTGAGGTGGAGAGTCTGTTCCTGTTTCACGCTAAAGTATTTGAGAACGCTGTACTACATATGTGCAGATGGATTCATTGTACCTGTGGCTGGCTGATGTTAGTATAGTGTTGTGTAGTTGTACCTGTGAGCGGCTGATGTGCTGTCCGGCGGGTGTTTGGAGGTTGATGGGGGACGTCTGGAGCGTCTCAGAACTCAACGCCTTTTGTCCATTAATGTGTGCCGTCACCATGGAAACGGGAGTCTTTGCTGGCACCACAGAGATGGCGATGCTCTGGCTGGGCGGCTTGATGAGGGCGAGGGGTTTGGCGGTTGTCCCCACAGGACAACTTCTGACGGCGAGCTTCTGTCGCACAAAACACACAAACAGCAGCAGGTCATTAACCCTGAAAACACTGATAACCTTAAGACCTCTGCACTGGATTAAAACTTTAATGGTAGATCTAACAGGAGCTTTCTTTTTGAACCAGCGCCATTCATGTCAGTTGTGTAAAGGCATGCTAATTATCACGAATAATCAAAGTATTCTCCCAATTTCCAGCACACAGCAGCTTGTACATAGTGAAGAGATGAAATATAAAATGCGAGGCTGCTTTGATTCTTGTTCGTACTCTTGCATCAGCTCAAGTTCAGGGACTCGGATTTAAGCGTGTTCTTTAATGCAAGTGTGTTTATTTGTTGTTCAAAGTCTTCTTCCATTTCCTCTCATTTACCGTGGGAAATAATACAGCAGATGATCAAACAGTCTTTAAAAGCAGAAAGTAGAGCAGCATTCAATTTCATGTGTGTGTGTGTTGTGTAGTCAAGCACACTGCAAACAAAATTCTTAATAAGTGTTTTTGTCGTTCGCCAGTAAAAACAACCATAAAACAAGATAAATTCACATTTTAATTGGAAACTAAGATATTAATATAGATATTAAGACTCATTGTAGAGAATATATGATGTAGTTTTTATTAACACTGGCATTTTTATGCATAAACTTCATAAATGTGTTATTTTCAATTTATCTTGAAGTTAATTCAACAGCTTTGCTACAAAACAAAATGTTTTTTTAAGAATTCTAGGAAAACAAATACTAGCTTTAAGCATAAATCATCAAATAAAATTATTTAAGGTTTATGCTTATAACAAAAAACCTATTATAATATTTAATACTTTATAAATATAATAAATATCAATTATTACAATTTTAAGATATTTCTGATAACAAATCTTAGCATTTTACATAATTCCACTTCCAGTAAATGTATCTTGTTTTAAGGATACTTAAATATTTTACTGGTAAACAAGACTAAATCGATTTTTGACAGTGTGGATTATACAATCTGACGGTGCATGAGAAAGTGTCGTCAGCGTTCTACACACAGAAACCCTCTTTTGCTCCGATCAGCACAGTTCACACTATAAGCGCTCTGAATATTTCATATTCCATTCCTGTTCTCATTTCTGAACTGCTTTTATGGTTTTCTGAGGACTGTGAGGGGGAAGGGAGCATGAGAAAGGGAGAGACAGGTCTTTCATATTCAGCTTTTCATATTCAGAGGCCATCTATCTGTAAAGGAGCATTTTCAATATGTTCTTCACATGAGCACCTACAGCCAATAAATCCTGACTGACACGTATATTCATAAATGTATATTCGGTTTATGACTCTAAAGAATCACATTACTTCTGCAGTGTGATGTGTTTGAAAAAAATCTGGATGGTGTGTCTTGTGCAGTCACAGTCGAAGCTGCAAAACTGAAGGAAATATTGTTTGCAGGATGGAGAGGTTCAGCTATGGAAGCCTGTTTCCTCCACTGAATAAAAAATTAAAAAAGGTTATTGCGACTTTTTAATCTCACAATTCTGACTTAACTCGCAATTGCGTGTTTTAAAGTCAGAATTGCAAGATATAAACAATTCTGAGAAAAAAAGTCAGAATTGTGAGATAAAAAGTTGCAATTACCTTTTTTATTTTTTTATTCATTGGCGGAAACGGGCTTCCATAGTTCAGCAGATCTCCACCGAAACTAAATTCTTGATTTGTTTTATGAAATCCACTCAAATCTGCACATCGAACAAATGCTAATGTAGTAGAAACACATCAGGGTGCACACTCAGGCTCTCATTCCCTCACTTTATTTTTTTGTGTGGTGAAATAGGTTAACAATATAATGAATGAAAAACAGTCGTTGATGCTTGCTGATGTGGCTGCAAGTAGCCAATCTATTCTTAGATCACATAGTATGTAAACTTTTCTCAGAAACTGAATTTAGCATCATGGGTTTGGCGTTCAATTTGTTGTCTGTTTTCTGTTAAATGAGCAGCATTGTCACTACAGAATAAAATGCAAATAGTTTTGGTGTTTAAAACTGTTTTAATGCATCGCTCTTGATGCAAATACTTCCTTAATATAATATAATAATGATTTTGTTAGTAATTATATGAATTTAGCATGTTTTTGTTACATGTCAAGATTCTGCTTTTGGTGTGGATCTCCTACACTGTTATTTTTCCATATGATCCATATGTTAAATTTGGTGTTAACAGTTTTGTTACAAACAAATCCGATTTTTTAATTGATAGCCTAATATTTTTTTTTACTTTCTTACTATGAGATTTTGGCTGAGAAAAGTCTTTTCCAATACTGTCACCAGTTTTGCATTGAGTTTCTCATTACTGCTGGAAATGATCTAAAGTTAAACATTCACCAATAAGGACAGGCTGTAGTGCTTTATAAACTCTTCCTCTTATTTATAAGAAAGAAACAGTACAGGTGCAGCAAAAGTAATTTAAAAGCACCGCAAATGCTCACCAACGTAGTGTGAACCGGGAGATTATTCGTATTTTATTCATTAATTCCCTCACAATGCATGAGGTGAGCTCTATTGTTTCTGAGGATCAATGTAATCCACAGGAAACCTCACAACCGGCATCTGGACACAACCTTTCACTGCTGCCTCGTTCACCTTAAGACACCGCTGATTGTTTCAAAGGTCACCATATGAACCAGATCCACCCCCACCCCCCACCCCCTCCTCAACTGCACAAGGAACATGGATAAGAAGGTAAAAAATGTTTTATGCGAGATCCATCAGCATAAAATGGGCTGTTTATATATATATGTCAAAGAAATAATTATATAATATGTAGTGTATCACAAAAATATTAATGCCACAAAGATGCCTGTGAATTATTTATCTGTGAATCACTTATCAGTGAATCATTTTTGCAACCTGTTCATGTAAATCTAAACAAACTGATTCACTCAAATGAATCAGACTTCCCATATGATAGAGAGTTTGAAAACCAGTGTAGCATTTTGTCACGCTACACTGCAGCATATTAAAAAATTAGTCCATTCTTAAGAACAGCTGAACTACTGTCAAGCTTCTGGCTGACTTTATTAGTCAAATGAGCAACATCACCTCCTGAAGGCAAATCTGGAGGAGATCAGTTAAGCGTCTCAATCCATTCGTTAAATACAGTAACCATGTTTGACCTAAAACTGACAATGTTCCTTCACACAGTAGTGTGATGTGTATATGTATATAACATGTATGACATTTCATATACAAGGGTTATTTTCCAGCATGCTCAGCAGCAGTGAGTTGACGGTCTGACATATACACACACATTAAAGACTTTTACAGTGCTATAATGAAGCGTTTGGACCTCTCTTGCCTCAGGCTAAACAAATCAGCCATGTGTCTCATGTCAACACCGAGCTTCCAGTTTCATTGTTCATGATGAATAGAAAGGAAAAGAAATTCTCTCAGATATTAAACACCTTTAAGGGAGTCACTTTAACACTCTTGTCTTTGCCAGGATTATGTTTCCTGTTAGAAAATCTACAAATGAATAAATATCCCACCGTGCTTCAAATATTGCAATGATTTGATCTTCTAATATCTCCTCAAAACTCTTAAGACATCAGTGGTTTCTGTTTAAGACCTTCAGGTTTTATGGTCAAAACAGTACTAGGCTGGGTAACAGCACCCTGTTAGGGGAAAGCGGCTTCATTTGGCATCAAACTCTCTTTGCAGAAGATCAAGGTCCATGCTTTATCGAGCTAGAGAGCTGCAGAAGACGTAGAGCAGGTTCCACCCAAATGACCAGAGCACCTCCTCCCCTCACATGAGGTGATCCCACTGGAGAATGGGATAATCCAGGTCGCTCTCATGCTGTGCGATTTGGCCTCAACACCAGCACACTTCTGCCAAACAACAGGCCATGAGCCAATCCTCCACTCTCTGTGATGATAAGACTGTGTGGACATCAATCAACACATCAGAAGACACAAACCCCTCAGTAAGAGCTTTAAGATGCCTTCTCATTTTTGCCTTCAAGTCATGACTATCGCATTAAAACTGGTCCACACTGCAGCTTATTCCAACCAAGATCCACCCACTTGGACAAAAAATACAACCACTGTTTACTGTTTTTATGTTGTGGTGAAGGTAAATCTTCTAAACGAGACATTTGAATTGGAAATTGGCACCATAATAATACACAGAAATACATCAATGACACAAAACAGTTTGTGTCAAAGAATATCTGTTCAACTTTTGAAATCTTAACACACATTTAACGTATGAGAGAAACTAAAGCCGTTTCAAAACTGCAACTAAATTTCAAGCTAGGCGAATACATAATGACCCAACAGCTCATCAGAATCTAGCATGTTTTATATTGTTATTAGTAGCAGTAGTAGCCTACTATCTTTTCAGTATTATTGTTCATTTTTTAATCATTTTTAGCATTTGAAGCACTACTACCTGCTCAGAATACTATGGAAGTCAATGGCTTCTATCAACTATTTGGTTAACAATATTATTCAAAATATCTTCTTTTGTGTTCAGCAGAAGAAAGAAACTCATAGAGGTTTGGAACAAGTGGAGGGTGAGTAAATGATGACAGTTATATTTTTGTTTATACTATCACTTTAACACGACATAAGAACACATTCAATAAACAAATCAAAGTCAAAGTCTTTCAACTGCCTCCATTTCAATACTCTGAAATACCACAAACTCTTTTCTTTCACCATGTCTGATGAAAGCGCAGTTCTCTTTAGTTTCTCAGCACAATGAAAGTCAGTATTGTACTGTATTCAGAAACTGATCATTTTCTTGCTTTAATAAAGCTGCAGATCAATATTCAGACTGCTGCCTATGCTTCTGCATTCTGCCTGTAAGATTCAACACGGCACTTCATCTCACAGTGAATCACTATTTCATTACACGCACACAAATGAAATGCCATATGTGAGCTCCGGCAGCCTCTATGACTGCTGAAGAAATCAATCTTTACTGAACTATCGCAGGCGTTCGCATGTGAATGTGACGAGTGAAACTACATCTTGTTTCTTTCATTGTGTGTGGTGGAGCACGACGGCCTGAGTTCAGTTCAGTTTGACTCTTCTGTTTGCTGTATAACAAACGGCTTGCATCATTTCCAATGTCATTTTCCAGATGAAAATGTACCATACGCTTAACATTTCCTCGATGTTTGCTAACATTTACTTCCACTGGAAGGGTACATGAAATCTTGATTGGATTTCTCTCCTGGGAAACTGTCTTTTACATTGTGAGGGGGAAAAACGGTTCAAAATAATGATTCTTTCACAAACATTTCTGGATCGATCCTCATAAAAAATTAATAACTAGAATTTTATTTATTATTAATTCTGGTAACAACACATAAGGTGCATATGAAGTGATGTACAGTATATACCATGAAACGTGAAGAAAAAAAGGTTAAATAAGCCACTTTCTGCTTTATGAACAATTTCACATTTTATAAAAAGTGTAATAAATGTAAAAAAATAAAATAAAATTGATCATTGTCATGCACATTCATTGAAAACAAAGAGCGCATTTCTTGATATCACCAAAGTTTCATCTACAAGGAAACAACAGTTGTAGATTTGCATCTGATTATTATAAATAATGACACTATCGTCTTTTAACATTAACACAGCAGAATCTGAACTGTCTCTTCCATAATTGCTTCTGCTATTTCCTGTTTATCTCTGTGAAACTACTTAGACACAATCTACATTGTATAAAGTGCTATAGAAATAAAGGTGACTTTACTATACTCAATTTCTATTGACGGTCAGAACAAGCACATTATTTTATTACAACACAAACTAAATCTTTACCTAGTAAAGAGGAAAACCGTTTCAACGATGTGTCCCTGAGAGGAGTGAGCGAAATGAACAAAATCATATTTTATGGTATGCATTTTACAATAACGATATATATCTCAATCAATGTAGTTATTTTTGTTATTTTATTTTAGTTATTAGAAATAAGAACAAAGTAAATAATTATAAGCAACAGGACATACAATAGAACAAAGACACAAATTAATTCAACTTTAAGTTTTTGCATTGTGTTTACTTACTCCACACGCTGGGCATTTTGACATAACTGTGTTTGTATTTGACTATTCAAGCGTAATAAGACGTGAAAGAGAACTGATTTCGGGATTGCATGCTGTCTGAGAGAAGTGACTTCCTGTGTGTGTGTGTGTGTGTGTGTGTGTGTGTGTGTGAGTCAGTCAGTGTGAGCACCGCATTGACTTCTTTTTCACAGCTTATTGCCCTTAATAACGGTTATAAAAACTCACTCTTTATTTTCTCATTCATGCATGTTTCTTCATTACTGTTAAGTGTCAATAACTTCAAGTAATACTATGTGGATATATTTAGATACCACTGATTGACAAACATTTTTCTCTTGTTTACCTCAAGGTATAAATTTGTGCTGCCAGATGTATTGTTTTTAAAAAATAAAACCTAGTTAGTAGTTCTCTGAAACCAAGTCACATTTTTGTCTCATCTTTTTTTTCACATCAGTCTCAATAATAGTGCAAACACCTCGAGAACATCATGCTGGAGAGATTTATTGACTGTCTCTTGTTTTCTTGTCTTTCTATGTTTGTGAATAATCCACACGATGAGGCTACAGATCCGTTATGACAAAACCAAACTCATAACTGATTCATGAGATGTTAAAAACACTGTCATGCTCTTTAGTCTTTCTAATAACTCCTTCAGCTTTCATTCAATTGTTTTGTTTTCAGGTTATGGTGTTAAATAATGTTAATGGATCCCAGATCAGGATGTGACAGGTAAAAAGCACATCCATAGGACATACATTAGTCTGACAATGCTCTGTCTCAAGATGGATTATTCTCTTTAATCTTCATGCGCTATGCTCAATTTGTCTTTTATACACTAATAAGGAAGCATGCCTCTACCCTTAAAGGGTCAAAAACATACAACATACTAAAATGGCAACAATACTAATAAATACCAATGCTAATTAATGAAGCTTTTATATCCTTTACAGCCCATGGTAACAGCTATGGCATGTGTATGAAATGATTGCAACATGTTTAAAAACAAGACTACAAAAAACACAGATGGAGGGTGAGATTTGGTCACACTTTATTTTAATGTGTCGTTGTTACAGTGTAATTACACAAATAAGTACTAAGTAATATCAATTAACAACATGTACTTACTCTAGATTTCGGGTTTGGATTAGTGTTATTAGCTTATAATTATGCATAATTAACTATTATTACTAAAGTAAATATAATAAATACATTAAAATATAAAATCTTATCCAAGATTACAAACTTACATTTGGCCCATTTCGCCCATTTTTAGCCTTTTAAGATTTACTTATAATGGAAGTGAATGGGACAAAATCCATTTACAAAAAGTAAATGTTTAAATACTATTTTGAAAGTATATAGCCACAAGACATAAACAATATGTATTTTACCATGATTTTGGAATTTACTGCGTAGTTATATGCAATTTGATTTCATCAGCCATAAACTGACCACAAAATAATATACAGTACACTATTTAAATAAAGAATTAATGTAAGGGTCTTTATAAATGATAAGCTTCACATTTGTAATTGTGAACTGTAAAGCTATACTTGCTATTTTTACAGATGTTTTGAAGTTGTAAAATTGGATATGACTTTTACACAGAAATTGCCAAAAATCACATCAACATCGCCTCTTTGCTTGCATTGTAGGTTCCTCAACATAACCTAATTTTTTATGAAAACAAGGCACGAGTCTTAATTTTTCTAATTAATCAACATCATGCCACAAATGCTGTCAATTGAGCTTAAATTGTTTTGAATCTCAAATATTCCTACAACGATAAACCTTTTAGATTTTTAGGTGAACTACCCCTTTAAACAACACTGTAGCCAACTCAGGAACATGATGTTCTTCTCACAGATGCTGCTTTTAAACAGTAAATAAAGACAGAAACACATGCATTTTGAATGCACAGAGTTATCTTGAGTCACCGAGTTATGAGTTATCTTTTCTGCGTCTGTCTTTTTGTCCATGTTCAGGCAAAGTGGATTTTTTTCTTCCCCTCGCAGTGACCTTGTCAGAAAAAAACAAATCAAAGTCTCATTCATTACAATGGGCGGCTCTTTGTTCCGCCCGTGTCTTTGAGTGACAGCACAAGGACAGCCTCTCTTTCCTCAATTATTTCTGTCCTCATCTGTTTTACTGCCACCCTACAAAGACAGACTGTGAAACTGGAGCTTTACAAGACACAAGCAACATGACTACTATAAAGCAGTTCAACTACAGCTACTTTTCTCTGAGGAGTCTGGCGTCACCTGACCGCTCAGAAGGAAAATACATCTGATGGCTCGAGCTGATGTAACTATTGATTACCACAGTTAACGTGGTCAGATTACCATGGTTTAAAGAATCCTTACAGATTCCAAAGCTTCCTGGGAATTCTCCAAGGATCTGAGAGGAAGTCCAATGACCGTCCACATGAGACACTGACATCCACCGAACGCAGATCAATGAAAACGATCACATCACCCTTCGGTTGCACTGTTTTAAAGTGGTTTATTTTGGGCCCTTGCATCGCATTGCAGGTTTTGAACTTCAGCTCCGACTATCAGTTCCAGTACGTCCACCATCATATTAGAATATGAATACATTTCTGTGTCTGTAATGAAGATGTTATGTTTAGTTAAAGGTCTTCAGTCACACTTTAACCAGCATGAGCAGGGGCATGTGGTGTTTTAAGTGATAAAGTGAAGTTAGATCTGCGGGCAGGAGATGTGAAGTGTCTTTGAGAGCTTGTGAGGCTCTCTTTATTTACAGTGAGTCACTCGAGCGCTCTCGCGACTCTTTCCCAGAGGGCGGTGTGTGTTTAAACTGTCCTCAAGCTATTAATAGCTCTGCTGCTTCATCTGTGCATGCTGAATATGAAGCATGCCACCTTCCGGTTGCTGCACGCCAGCGACGCCAGGAGAAGAACGTCATGAACCCCGAAGCAGCATGTGCTAGAAATGCTAAATAAACAAGAAGCAACCTTTATCTAAAGTGACATTTATAACAGTCCATGAACACAATATTATTTTGTTTCCTGTGACTTTTTATAAACCATTTGAGTCCTAAATCCCATTTTTTGTTGGGAGAACCATTAGATAGGTTTGATCATCTATTCAAAAGAACATAGTAGGAAAAAACGGATAGTTTTACATAAAATTAAAATTGTGATTTTGGCCTGTCCCACCTCAATGATTTTCTCAACTGAATCTAACAATCATACAACAGTGTCATAATTTTAACAGTTAAATAATATTCAATTCCTTGTAGTAAACAACTATTTTAAATTATTTAGTAAATACGTGCAAACATAATATCTAACTATGTCACACATTCATTTTAAATGCAACCATTACTACATGATTTTCAGCACATTTTAAATTAGAATTGTGACACACTAGATGCTGACATCATTTGAACCTCTTCTACAGAATGCAAAGATAAGTAAAAATTCAATTTTATACATTTTTACTCAAACTGTGCTTAAGCCAGGACTAGGCCTTAGTTAAAATTAAGATATGTAAGCAGCTTTTATAAAAATGCCTTAGAAGAAAACGTTACAGGTGTGCATCTTGAGATGGATCAATGGCACTGACATAGTTTAAGATATGTCAGAGCAAGATATTTTTAGCTGAGACAGCTCAAACATGCATTTTAGTCTGGGACTAGCCTTAAGCCTTGTCTGTGAAACTGGGGGGTAAGTGCTAAAAAAATTACTACATCACACAAATCTGTTTGGACATGTCTTAAGTTTTATTACAAGATTTTCAAAACTTTGCAAATAGTTAAAAATCGTTTAAGAAACAAAAAAACTCCTTGTAAACGGATAGTTCACCCAAAAATGAAAATTCTGTCATTAATTACTGACCCTCATGTCGTTCCAAACCTGTAAGACCTTCATTCATCTTCGGAACACAAATTAAGATATTTTTTATGCATTCCTAGAGCTCTCAGACCCTCCCATAGACAGCAAGGATCTTAACACGATCAAGGCTCAGAAACGTAGCAAGGAGATCGTTAAAATAGTCCATGTGACATCAGTGATTTAACCGTAATTTTATGAAGCTACGAGAATACTTTTTCTGCACAAAGAAAACAAAATTAACGACTTTATTCAATAATTCGTCTACTCAGCATCACACTATAGCACCATTTTGGAGAGTATCACATACGTAAATGTATGCTGTTCTGTGTCAGCAGCACTGTACACAGATACACTGTTTACGTTTCCGCTTTGATCTGAACATAAACAGCATATCCGCGTACATACATTACATATGTTGTTTATGTATGTGATACACTGCAACATGGCGCTATAGTGTGATGCTGAAGAGGCGAATTGTTGAATAAAGTCATTATTTTTGTTTTCTTTGCACACAAAATGTATTCTCGTAGCTTTATAACATTACGGTTAAATCACTGATGTCATATGGATTATTTTAATGATCTTGCTACGTTTCTGAGCCTTGATCGTGTTACGATCCTTGCTGTCTATGGGAGGGTCTGAGAGCTCTCGAAATTAAAAAATATCTTAATTTGTGTTCCGATGATGAACGAAGGTCTTTCAGGTTTGGAACGACATGAGGGTCAGTAATTCATGACAGAATTTTCATTTTTGGGTGAACTAACCCTTTAAACTATTTTTAAGTGTATCAGGTACTATTTTACACCTTATTCATTAAGGGTGTAATGGTACAGATATTTGTACCAAAAATTTTCAGTATGCGTCTTTCGGTTCAGTATGCATGTACCAAACAAATACAGGGTTGTTTTAACATATCTGTGACAATACTATTCATGTTCAAAACTTAATCTGAAACTCTTCATTTTAACTAATCAATAGCAATTCTTAATAGTTGCGTGAATAAAACCTCACTATACTTCATAAAGCATGCCTCCTGTCCAATAATCCAATAAATTCCATCTATTTTATCAGGAATTCAAGCAACAAATGCCATTTTGACTGTTAACTATTGTCCTCTTGCAGTATTTACAAACATTTCCTGTTTAACACTGTAAAGCTGCTTTGACACAATCTGTATTGTACAGTATAAAGCACTATATAAATAAAAGTGACCTGACTTGACTTTAAAGTGGCATGAGCCTTATGTACAATTTGAATACGTTTTTTTTTGTGATTATTATAGCTAAAATTAAACAGCAATTGAAAACAATTCAGAGCACCAAAAACATACTGAACCATGTCTTAAATTTTTGTGTACCATTATACCCCTACTACTTATGTAAAGTACCTGTGCAAGGTTTCCGACTTCAGTCAAGATTAAACAACTATATACCATCACTCTGATATCACTCTTACATCATCACTTTAAAACCTCTAGTGAAGTCATGAGAAAACTGTATTTATTAGTGTTAGTGATGTAACAACCAATAACAAGAATACGCCAGTGTTTCTTAAAAATGACTTGCAGTATTATTTATGTATTCAGACACGCAGTCCATATATATGGTTTCTGAATATGTAAGCAGTTCAGCATTTTATTTAACTAAGAGAGATAAAATCTTTATAAGCCATATAATATTTACATATATTCAAAAAAATACAACTTTTATTATCCCTCTCATTTTAAAAATTTGATAAAGATCTTGCAGAGTCTGCATATGAATAACTGCGTAAATGGAGTCATGAGAGTTCAGTAAAGCTGCATTACTTAGAATTATAATTAGTTTGACTTCCCAGGAATATTAGTGACAGAATGTGAAATATGAACCAGCAGTCCACCCTTTACTTTACTAGAATAAAATCAATTCTCTGAACACTTTGTTCCATGCAGTAAAAACTCAAACGCTGCATGTTTCCTCCAGAAATGAACCTTCATTATTGTTCATTTACTCTCAACGGAGTTTTTCTATACGAACAATTTCCTGTAGAAAAACATGCTGAGCATTTGAATACCAAGATAAGCATGACTGCGCCATCAAAAATGGTGTGCTTCCATCCTGTAATCCTCAAATGTCCTTGACAAGAATGTTTCTGCTCAGTATATAAATGTTAATGTTTTAACGGTCTTCAAAGCCACTGCTCCTCCACAGGGATACAGATGTTTTGATGTTCACTATGATTAAAATGGTTTGGTGCTCGTCAAGCTAGAGAAGAAGCCTGGTGGGGACCACATCATACTACAATCTCATGCTGAAAACCGTTCTGAATCAAAATACGACTACTAAAAGACCATATGTTTTCATGGACTTCACAAACACATGAAAGCAAAGGCCACAAAATCAACAGCACCAGTTGAGCCACACAATCCACAGAAAACACCTGGGCACCTCACCAGGCTTCAAGGTCGAAAGCAGGTCCACATGACTACAGAAAGCTCAAAAATTAATGATGCACTGAAATTTCGTCAAGCGATACTTGGCCACAAATTCCAACTTTGACAATACTGCAAATGAGAATATTGTTTTCTTGCTTTTTATTGATCTTCATTTTGATTAACCAAGATGTTAGTTTATGTTGTTTTCAGTTGATGAGTGAACAAAACTTCACTAAACATTATTTGTAGCATGCCTACGATTCAATAATCACAATAAGTCTTGTCCTGTACAACTTTTGATATGGAACAAAGTCTCAGATTTTAAATTCGGTCAATTTTATAAAAACATTTAAAGAATAAATGCAGTTTTGATGCTTATTAACGCACATGAACCAATCATATATTTTTCTTGACTACTAATTATAGCACAAAATAAACATGAATGAACATCAGTAGTTCTGTATAAAAAAAAGTAGAATCTGGAGTTTCAAAAATTGAATTGTGTCAAAGTAATAAAAATTGAAACAATATTTTAAGCTATGTTACATACAAAAAAATTAAGATGAGCATTTTGCTAGATATGTTATGCACTACATGGTATATTCAATTATATTTTTACCTAACCTGTTGTCTTCATTAATTAATGTACGTTCAAATAAATCTGTCACAAAAACAAGTTTTATATCATCAAAAAAAGTTGATATAAAACTGCTGTATGTGCAAATGCTAAATCCTTATGTGTTAAGTGGGGCTTATATATATATATAGGGCTTATATATCAGCTGTCCTAAATTCAATCATAATTAAAACATTTTTAAGGATAAAAAAATCTCAGCTAATGCTGTGACCTGTTTGAACCATATTACTTGAACATTACTATAATATTAAATGTTACAATTAACAACATGCATTACAAAACAACACAAGTCACAAAATTACATGTGCATACCAAACTGAAAGACCATTTTCAGTACAAACAAACTTAGTCGTAACCCTGAGTCACATGTACAATTTTGTTTCATAAAGGCTCTTTTTTGGACTAGAAAGGATATTTTGAGCAATGCACGAAGGATATTTTGAGCAATGCACGTTACAGTGTGTGTTCAGTTTTATTTCATTAAGATCAATAAAATCCGTTTTTCATGGTACGACTCCAAAACTGAATCAGCACTTCAGAAGGAAATAAGCTCATAGATTGCAGCAGAAGCAGTTGTTTTATTTTTAAGAGTCCGTGGGCAGTAGTAAACACTTGCACACATGTGGAAACCGTATCAGCCTTTGGTGACCTACTAAATCACTGCTCTGCCGCCCCAATAACACTAGAGGCAGTATCACATGAGCATGAAGACACAACCTTATCTTATCAATCATTAAATAGTCTTTATGTATTTTAAGGCCACTTCAATAATGCATCCACTACTGACGGCCTAGAAAGCATGCAGATTAGAAGGCAGAAGAGGGTGGGACATCTGACAAGACACGCCCCCCTCCTGAACTGTACTGAACTGTATCTCAATATTTTCTGGGATTTTACCGATAACGATAATCAGACGATATTTTGCTGATGTGTAATGATGTGCTGGTATCTTAAGGACTGCCGTGGACAGCTGACTCCTAAAGTTTTTCATATTTTTCATATTCTGTGTGGCAGTCAGTCCACACTGATAGAAATTAATATTTTCCAATAAGTTTAAACTGATTTTTACATTTTATGGGCATTTTTACCTATATAAAGCCATTTTTTTCTAAAAGTGTCCATTATCTTTTGAGTCAAATTCTTACATTAAATCAGTGAATTAGAATAAGACATTTGGGCTGTTACCAAACAAATGATATTAATATCAACAAAATTCATCTTTGCAAAGCAGAGGAAACAGAAGATGCATCTGAAGTGGCATTTAGATGTATTTACACACTGTTTAATACAAGACATGAATGCATTTAACCTGCAATTACAAATGCATAAATAATGTTTTGATATATTAAACATAAAACATTGAATATTTGACATTATTGAAATAATAAAATATACTTTAAATGTGAAATTAAAACCACCAGTAGGTGTCAGCAAGTCACTGTTAATAAGTGAGTCATTGTGACTGAAACAAATCATATTTAAAGGATTGATACATTGAAGAATGAATCACAGTCATGTTGCTCAGAGATGCAAAACAGTGTTTGGAATTATTTTTGTTGTCGAAGTAGCACAAAAACAGGAAATATGGCTTCTAAAACGTAAGTCTCTTAATTAACATCTTTTTTATTGAACTGTAAAAAATCAATATATCACATTTGTAATCATGGTAATTTTTGGAGAAAAACAGCACTCTTCATGTGAAATTGATTATGAAGTTGTAAAAATATACTCATTTTCATCCCCCATGTTTTGAATTTGAGAGCATTCTAAATGTATTTTAATAGACTGAATCATGCAGTGAAAGAACGCACTCTAAATGTGTACGTGCACTAGTCTACATTTCACACTATGTATGCGTGCACTCTGAGGGTGTGTTTTGAATGGTTTTTGCAAAATACTCGATAATGTCAAATTGTACATTGTTAAAACAACAATTATAATATTATCGCAGACGATATATATCACACACCCCTAGGTATGACTGGTAAATATGCATCACATTAAGTTTACTTAGTTAATGTTAAAGATGCCACAGAATGGAAAACTGTATTTACCTTGGCATAGCCTAGTTGAATAATAACAGTTCTGAACATGGAAATGACATACAGTGAGCCTCAAACACCATTGTTTCCTCCTTCTTATGTATAAAATAAAAAAGACCACTGAAAAATAGGCAAATCAGAACATAACACTGACTGTGACGTAACAGTCGGGATCACTAATAGTTACATTTGCCCCAACATTTGCATTTACCCGCCCATGTTCTAGGCCAGCCGCCAGCCGAACCATCAGAAGTTCTGCAGATATTGTGAAGAAACAAGCGAGGACAGCAGCAAAAATGGCAGATCGTGGAAATAAATGTTATGTTCCAGGCTGTGCAGGAGATGTGAAGTGCAGGGATGAGTTTGTGTCTGTATTCAGAAAGGCACGGAAAGCAAATAATACATTCTAATAAAATAACGCGATCCACTAAAGGGACATGGTGAGCTCCTTGCTAACGGTAGCCTGTTACATTGCAGTACATAAGATTTCACTGACCACATAAACAGAGTAAGGAAAGATGACTGAGGATGATGGCGAATGAGAAATCCTAGGCTTCTAAATGCACAAGTAAAACCGTTTCTGAAGAATTTTTGCCCATACCTAAGCCACATACCTTCTATGTAGATATCAGAGAACAATTTAAAATATTGTATCAATGCATTCTATGGCATCTTTAAAAATGTGTAGTCCAAATGGATTGCAATTCAAATATAAATTAGGCCTATTTTTCCCCCCTCTAGCCTAAAACAGATAACATTTTGGGGCCATAACCTGCAAAATTGGGTTGTTCACTGTAAGGTTATAGGTACAAATATCTGGAGAGTAGAACCTGTAGTACACATCGTGTCATAAAAAGATAAACAGGGTTCATGCAAATCACACGGGCAACATGACTTACTCTATCTCTGCTTCTGATGGTCAGAACAACAAATTACTGAGCAAAAGAAAAGCTTTGACCAATCATAGGCCAGAGTAACACTGACACAAACATGCTACAAACAAATGTATAGATCAAACGCCTTAGGCAAAATGGACTAAATCTGACAGACAGTTGGGTTCTGTTCCAAAACCTACTGAGCTGTCTTGCTGTATATTATCTATATAGGCATCTGCTTTCTGAAACAGTAGTATAACTGAAATGACACCACTGCTTGAGACTTCGAAAGACATATAGTAGGTACATTTTAAATTAAGTTTAACAATTTGTACTTATATTATTTTGGTACTGAATTATATTACATTATTTAAGTCAGGATCAGGAATATTGAATATTGCCTTTTTTCACAAGCTCATCACAATGCAGGCTTAAAATGGGCCTTATAAGGCACCATAAAGTAGGTTTTGGAACAGAGCCAGACAGTCATCATTGAAAGCGTCGACTTCAAATCAAGTAATCCTATTGGTCATCTAACGTGATCTAATCTCGTTACCTTATTAGCTCATTACAGTCTCACAGCACAGACAGCCAAAGTGTTGAATCAGACATCAAGCTCAGATGCATTTCAATGACAGAACAAACCTCGTGCACTCTGAAGAATTCATTTACAGTTCTCAGTGATCACATCTGTCAAGCTCTAAAAAGGACAAAAACAACACCATAAAAGCATCATAGAAATGGTCCATATGACTTGTGCACTACATTCCAAGTCTTCTAAAGTTGTGTGAAATCTCAGTGTGAGGAACAGACTGAAATAAAGTCCTTATTCACTGATAACATTCCCCTCCACTGAAGCTTGTGTCTAGATTTTGTCTAAAGCAAAAAAAAAAGGCTTTTTCTGTCCTTATTGAAATTCGAGAGCCACTATAGAAAAGAACACTATTTTTAAATAACTACTTCGGTCTGTTCCTCCTACAAAAAAAAAAAAAAAAAACTTCACAATTTTGAAGATTCAGAATGTAATACACAAGTTTTGGAGTTGAGTTGCTTGGATGTTTCACTAAATATCACTTTTTTGTTCTTCAAAAGAAAATCAAACAAGATAAGAACAACTTCTAAATATGACATTTACAATTTAAAGGACTTGCGGTATAATTAAATACTGGCTGTTCATATGTCATGTATAGTTTTATAAGAATATACAGTACATACATGCTTTTTTGGAATGACATTTAAATAGAAAACACATTAAATAGGCTATGCTACAAAAATATTGTTTCGTTTACCATAGAGTCAAGACCATATGTGCTGTTTTACATGTTGTGTCTTTACTGAGACACAAATCAAAAAACACACAGTCTGGAGAATCTGGAGATATTTCCAACTGGACACAAATCACATCTTTGTAAAGCACTGCTATCTTGAGTAGAATATTAAGACAATGGAGATGGTCTGAAAACTCTATCATTTTGGTCTGAAAACCTCTAATGCTTCACAACCCTTTAAAAAGCAAGGCACGAATCACTTACACAACTTAATGTCTTATGAGATTGTGAATGAATGGCTATAGAAGCGTTTCACAATAATAGAGTGAAATACATCAACAGAAATAACCGCATGAATGATTTACCGCAGACAGTGTTGCTATGAGACACGAGCACAGATCAAAAATGGTACAAACCAATTAGATTCATTAAAATGAAGCTTCTACTGGTCATCCATCATGTGCTTTTGGATGTTTCCTTCAGGTCTTATATCCTCACACACTGAGCTTGAGTCTGGGCCTGAGTTTGTGCGTAACACCGTCATGTTTGAACTTGAATGCTTCATACTACTGCTCTCAATAATATGTGTTACCATTAGATATGACCAGTGTGCCAAATCAAATCTGGATAAACTTTGAAAAATATCAATCTTGCCAATATAATGGATTGCATGCACTTTAAATGAGGAAGCATGTTGTAACCTCTAGTAACTGTGATATTCTGATACAATAAGATGTTGAGAAAAAAATAAGATTAGAAAAGATAAGAAAGAACATTGAGTGAAATCATTTGAAGAACAGTTTCATAGATTTCCCACATGTACCATGAAGAGTCGTTTCATGATGCTAACAAAAGCGTGTTCTAACAGTAGTCTCTCCAAATCTGAATTTTCTGTACAAAAACACATGCGTCAAAAACACAAAAGAAGAACTTTTAAAGATTCTTCTTGAACCTCTTTTTCATATAATGATAGTAAACATTGACCTCATCTGCCAGTTTTTACACATTTACTTACAAGTCTATAATATGTATATAAATTCAATTTCAAAAATCATCTAACAGCTGAGTAAATAAGCTTTCCATTGATGTATGGTTTGTTAGGATAGGAAAATATTTGGCTAAGATACAACTATTTGAAAATCTGAAATCTGAGAAAAACAATCAAAATATTAAGAAAATCGCCTTTAAAGTTGTCCAAAGGAAATTCTTAGCAATGCATGTTACTAATCATAAATTAAGTTTTGATATATTTACAGTAGGAAATTTACAAAATATCTTCATAGAACATAATCTTTACTTAATATCCTAATGGTTTTTCTACAAATACACCCGTGCTACTTATGACTGGTCTTGTGGACCAGGGTCACATATAATACAGTTTTTCACAATTACAATCAGATGCTTTTACATATTAAAGCTGCTGTCAGTCCACGGGACAGAGCTACACAAATCACTTTGGACAGAACGCTGAACTGCTTTCAGGCAAAGGGATACAAGTCACTTGCATTTGTACTAATGCAATAAACTTATGCAACCTGTAAACCTGTACTTTCTTCGCTCTCTATAAAATGAGATTTTGGGTGAACTATTCATTTATCACATGGAAATGTGGGTAACAGCATCTGAATAAACAGACGATGCAAATGTAGCCTTTCCTGCAAGCTAACGAAAACCGGGCCATCTTATTCTTATTGGAAATCTTATTCCATTCCAAGAGGCAAAAACAATACAATTCATTTTACACTGTGCATGAGGGACACACATGAACACACAAAGAGGGATCATTTTAGGAAGGATTTGTAAGCCCTGAGAGAGACCAAAAATTGAGTAGAAGCGAGCAAATCAAAGCTCAAGACTTACACCAAGTTTATGAGCGTTTCTGGATCAGTGATGCAACAACTAGCAAGAAGACAACAATACAAAACCCTCTCACGCAATATGTATTAAAAACTCACAAGCTAAGATAGATATTTATACATGGATGAAAGACGTTTGCCCTGCGGGGAACACAAGATACTTACAAAGGCTTCACACAATTATGATGTTCTCAGCTAATAAATGCTGGAGGGTTTGCTTCCCCTGTTCATCTGCATTTCAAGCCTCCTTCAAATGAAAGTTGGAGTGAAATATAAAGAGGATGGGTCAGTACAGGCCCAGACGCCAAAAAAATGTCAAATATTATGTTCAGCTATAGTTCAACATATTTCTAGATGCTCACCTAATACAGAACCTGAATAAGCTTAATGACATTTAAGTCCGACTACATGAATTCACTCAACTTTGCAAATAAATGTTGTGGTTAGGTTTGCAACACTCTGGATTTTCTATTAAACCACTGCACACTTTCCGCACATTTATAATAGCCTACATAATTCACTTCTTAAAGTAAGCAGGAAAAATCTGTGAAATGAAAATGTAGAAATTGTACTGCAAAGACCCAGCTTTTGTTTGGGTTATGAAAGCCTATGTTTTATTTTTTAAAAGGCTAACATTTAGCTGTGCATTAATAATACACTTTGAAATATCTTAGTCTTAGAGCTCTGAATGCATTATATGGGTGTTATTAATGCATTATAGAGACATCAGCGTGCCTTGTAATACTGTATACCCTTTGATATAATTACACGATCTACAGTTGAAATAAGACATCATTTATATTAAGTAACATAACATATGTGGTATATTTTAATGCATTTGTGTATTTTTAAAGCCTTTCCTATAGTACTGAATGCATTATTTTACTCTTAAGAAGGAATAAGTATATTATTATTAAGCATTCTAACTGTGATAGCCACTATTAATTACAACAAGCTCATAATGAGCATTATAAGGCCTACAGAGGCTTGTGTATAGTGTCTTGTGTGGTGCTGACTAGTGTTTTCTCCTCCCTTCCCCCTCTTTAGAATGGCCATGAATGAGCCCTCCCCCCAGCCTGAAACTCTGCAGACTTTTGCTCCATGTTAGGAAGAAACCAACACCCCTTCAGCACAAAATGGAAGCTTCCACTATCAAACTGAGGTACACCAAAAAGCCTCACAACAAACATTTAACACAAACACACACAGCCGCAACATTTGACATGTCAAACACGTTGAAATGCAGGCGTGTGCCGCTGTCCGAGGTGCTGAACGTTGCGTTACGAACTGAACGTCCATCGAACGAACTCAAAATTCTGTCGTTCTGAGGGATTCATTCTAACAGACGAATTCACTGAAGGATTGAGAGGTTCAATAACAAACGCATCAAAACAAGGCCAAACAGACGAATTACCTATAAACCTATAAATAATTGCTATAGGAACGCTATAGATGACCTTCCTTTTGAGTCGCGATTATAAAAAAAAGTGAAAGTGAACTGCAGGGATCGAATCAAATTCGACCACGTCGTCATGTGACCAAGAAAAATGACCCCTCGATAAAGACTGTCGATAAAGTGTGGAATAAGTACATTGAGGTTAAGTACACGCTAAACAGCGATGTTTTAATGCAACATGTCCGAGGAAGTAAGCAACTTTCCTTCCCAAACTCCCTGGAAACATGTCGACCAACTAAAATGGACGTGTTAAACAATTTACTACCGTGCCAATACAATGTTCGTGTGTAAATAAAGCATACTGAACTGATTTTCTAGTAGTTTTAATCCACTTGGTGGGGTCAAATATGTTTCTAACAGGTTTAATGCACGCATGACGCGAAATTTCATTACTAATTACAGCTAAATGCTGGAAACATGCTTGAATTCTTACTTGTGTTTCACTTAGAGGTGTTATTCTGCTTTGCCTTTAATCTATTTGTTTCTTAAACTCAACGTCATAAAATTATACACATGGGATCAATACGATTCCGGCCCAAAAAATAAGCCAAATATTTTCAAAACTTGACAAAACCGTTGGTGTTATTTGGCAAAGTCACGTAAAGGACAAAGCGTAGCGAACGACCGTAAGAACTATTGATGCCGACAAAGTTTCTCACCCAATGTAAATGCCCCATTCTTCAACGCTTCAAATAAAACGAATTACCTGTGGGTCCTGCTTCATCTGTGCAACTAGTTTCTAAACGAAATAAAACAACGAAAAGACGTTTCGTTTAAAGTGTTTCAAGTTAGGATATGAGGGAGGAACAAAGCGACGAGCAGTGAGTCCGTTTGAACCTCATAAATATTCAAGTCTCGTCCCGATCGCTACACAAAACCGCCGCATTATTAGTGCAAATCGCAAAAAAACACGCCGCACGCGTTAAAGTGCATCAAAGAGCGTTTTAACAATCTGCGCTCAAAGTGATTATGGCGTCATAAAGGCGAAAGAATGTTAGCGTTGAATCACTCTAAAAGCCTACGACTTCCAGCCAAATTAAAACGCTCGCACACGGCGGATTTCTGTCTTCCAGCGTGTATTCACATAAGAAGTCCCGGGAAAGCTTCAACAAAATGCCATTTTTATTTACCTGATGACATTGGACTTCTACTTTCAATGCTTCTTGAAGGCCTTGTAGCTCCATATTCCGACTTCAGAAGCACTTTTCCCCCACTTTCGACGCGATCCGCGTTATTTGTGGCGTAATAAAAATATTTTTTAAAGCAACAATAACAATCGCAAGAACTACTCGGGCTGCACAGCAAGTTCTCGCTTCTTTACTGGCCGTAAGACTCATCACCCACTTTACGCCAGTATAAACAAAAGTGCTCAAAAGGCGAGCTAAAGATTTCAGCAGTCACATAGACCCACTCCGACATCCACACGGCAAAAGCCTATCCGACCTATCCGACACGCACGTCTTTATTTTTAAGACTTTGAGTTGAAAATGGGGGACTATATTTTGTCCGAGCGCGCGGCTTGATTTCACTTTGCCTGGGGAAAAAGTTGCGCTTTGGTTGTCAATGCTAATTCGGAAAGTTCCCGGATGGAGCAGTGAAAAGAAGAACTCTCCCTTCCTCTGTCACGTGAACGCGCTCCCTCAGTTATGGAGTCATGCGCGCTCCCACACATCTATACAAAACAGCAGAACTAGTTTCAAATGTTCACAAAAATGTGTTGATTAAGATGCGCTGATGGGCTGTAAATCAAATGTGTTATTTTACTTTATGAAGAAAAGAAGGTATTGAATTATCTGGAAACCTTTTTATTTTGTTAGCACAATAGGCCTACCATATGCATAAAAAGCAGAAAACAGTTTTACAGTTAAAAAAGGCATACATTTTGGCAAGGTTCTGCCATAAAATGTTAATGAACATCTATGTATATATTATTCTACCAATAAATGATGTGTAAATCAATTACTGTGGCTGCTCTTAAATGATCTTTTTTTGATTATTTTGAGAAACCAAAGAGTGTGTTTTGATTAAGCGTGAGCTGTATGAATGATGTTAAGGTTTGTGACTGTGTATGCACCCCCTTAGCCCCTCACAGACCTCACCCCCACATAGCTTAAATGAACACAAATCCCTCCAGCTATTAAAATGCAAATATGAGCCTCTGAACTGCCTTTATTGGTAGTCTGTAACAGTGCTTCTACTTCTATGGGTCTGTATTGTTTGTAGATTTCCTCATGTATCTCCTTATCATAAAATATTTTGTTGCTAAAATCATGACATCT
This sequence comes from Acrossocheilus fasciatus, assembly GCA_036784905.1. Lineage (NCBI taxonomy): Eukaryota > Metazoa > Chordata > Actinopteri > Cypriniformes > Cyprinidae > Acrossocheilus > Acrossocheilus fasciatus. The sequence goes on along the minus strand of CM071941.1, from coordinate 21,318,141 downwards.
GGTGTCTGTCGCTGAAGATAAAGTTTATTGTGTTTACTTCTATGAACAGCTTGGTTCAGCTGCTTGTGTAAAATCAGTGAAGCTAAACTCTGACTGTGTGTTAATATTAGAATTTCCCCTTTACAGCAAAAGTTCTAAAATGAGCATCCATACTAATGTGTTTTGCATTTCATGGAACTCTCCCCTCCAGCTGATCATTTTTATCCCAGTTGAAGGGTTTACTCCACCCTGCCCCCGTACCAACCCCCATCTACCCTCCCAGGCATCCGCCCTCCGCCCCCTCTAAACACAAGTCACAATGTCATTGGAGCATTATGCTGTGTTCACGCGCTGCTCTGCCCTGCTGTCCTATCAGGAGTTGCGGCTGTAGCATATGCATCCAGACAGACACGAGCCGAATGAATGACAGCCAATCAGCTTTCAGAACAGGATGAATGTGATGTGGACGTTAATGTGATGCAGAAAGGGCAGTCCAGTGCATTTACTTACAACTGACTGTAAATCGTTTTCTTCTTGTCGAATGTGCTTATGAAGGAAATCAAAAAGCATTGTGAAGAGAGTATATTTTTAGATGTTTTAGAAGTTTTCCACTTTCACTAGTTCATTTCAAATGGTCCTGTGGTCTCTGTTTTAATACATAAAAGACGCATGCATATCTAAAACAATTAGCAAATTTTTAAAAGAGATTTAAAAAGAATGTCATACCACAGGACATGGCAACTTTCTAAAATAACTTAATTTCAATTACCTTTATGCAGTAAACATTTGGCAGTAAACACTGCTGAAATGAAATGAACACTTATTTTGGAAATGACACAAGATACTTGAAACCATGATCAGCAAACGGTGATTGGTTGCCAATGAGTCAGCAATATAATGACATCATATACTCTTAAAAAATTTGATGCGTTTACACATGTATACATATATATTACCAGTCAAAAGTTTTTGAACAGTAAGATTTTTAGTTCTTTTTAGAGAATTCTCTTCTGCTCACCAAGCCTGCATTTATTTGATCCAAAGCACAGCAAAAACAGTCAATTTTTTTTATATTTTTACTATTTAAAATAACAGTTTTATAATTGATTCCTGTAATTTCAAAACTGAATTTTTGGCATCACTTCAGTCACATGATCCTTCAGAAATCATTCTAATATTCTGATTTCCTACACACACACACAAAAAAATATTATTATTATGTTGAAAAAATCTGAGTAGAATTTGTTCAGGTTTCTTTGATGAACAGAAAGTTCAGAAGAGCAGCATTTATCAGAAAGTGAAATCTTTTGTAACATTATAAATGAAGGATCATGTGACACTGAAAACTGAAGTAATGACGCTAAAAAATCAGTTTTGAAATCACAGGAATAAATTACATTTTAAAATATATTGAAATAGAAAACAGTTATTTTAAATAGTAAAAAATATTTCAAAATTTTACTGTTTTTGCTGTACTTTAGCTCAAATAAATGTAGGCTTGGTGAGCAGAAGAGACTTCCTGAAAAAAACATCTTACTGTTCAAAAACTTTTGACTGGTAGTGTGTGTGTGTGTGTGTGTGTATATTGTGACGGATCGACGGCCCTCCCCCTCATCATCACCACCCCGTCCCTTATTCGCCGCCCTTCACCAGGCTCCCGACTGGAGTGGGTGGATGAGAGGAGGGGCGTGGGACCAACGTGGGCTGGCGGCGTGTGATGAGGCACAGCTGGACTGAATTAAGCCTCATCACCGCCGCCGTTAAATGCCGAGCGCGCCTCTCCTCGAGAGACCGGTCTCTTCCCCCGTGCATGCACACTGGTGTCCTCGTGGGTCCAGGAAGGGTGCGTCGAGGGACATCGCGCCGCCGAGGATGTGAGCCGCGGAACCTCCAGAGTCATCGTGCAAGCCGCACCCGTATAACGGCCGTCGGGCCAGGATGCCGGGCCGTCCATCCCGCCAATGCCCGTAAGAGGCAGAAGAGGAAGAGCCGCCGCTCCAGAGAAGCCGCCGCCCCTCGTGCCCCGGACCGCGGGAGCGTGTGCGGCCACAAGACTCCGCCCCTTGCCTGGACCCTTCCCCTTTGGAACACTGCCCTCCTACACGAGCCCCGCAGCACATCGAGGACACCAGATCCCCCCTTCTTTGGACACTTTTTTCCCCCTGGACACTTTTATTTTATTATTTTTGTTCAATAAAAACCTCTCCGAGGCCTGACGCCACACCCACTGTGTCTGTCGTTGGCTCCTCCCGTCACTATATATATATATATATATATACATACATACATTTAGTCATTTAGCAGAACATTTTTTATGATTGTAGTTTTATTTAACTATAATGACCCTGGGCTGCCCCATAGCATATATTAAAGCTTTTTAAAACTTGCATTCTTACAGTCTGTGGCTGAAAAAATACCAATAATATCATGCTAAATTTCAGTCGATCACACTGATTATTACATAAACTCTGTCTTTTGAAATTTCAAGTACTTGTAAATCCTGTATATGACGTCATTTCTACTAAATTATTACTGTTCTTGGTTTAACAGACTGTTCATAAGATTGATACAGCACCTGGGTCAGACAGTATCAACTCTGCTTATAAATCCACAATCTAATCCTGTTTACATTAAACAAACCTCTGGAGCTCCCGGATCTGTTACTATGACAACAACTCTAAGATGAACAGAAGAATCCAGGATCGGGTCTAACCCTAAAACACAAAAAAGAAGGCACCAAACACTAACCATAAGAACTGGCAATGCTTATATATTCAGAAATGAAGCATTAGGTTAAACATGTATAAAGAAAATTGAGTACATGGTCTATAAATCACATAATGTGATTAAGTTTCCTTTTACATTTTGTGTTACATGTGACTGGTCATGACATGAACTGCATCAGATATTTTTGCCAGCACACTATCTTGGCCTGAGACACCCTCTGACTTTACTAACGGAATTTCCTGGAATAGATGTGAGTGTGTCACTTGAGCTCAGCTCTTACTGTAAGCATCACGGCAGAGAGCGGAGATCTGATCACACCGTAACCTTCATCTATGCCAGCACTATGAGTATCACATAATCAACTCATGTGCCAGTCAGTGGGTGGAATTAACATGATAAACAAACATGAAATGACTAAAACACATCAATATTAGGGGCGTTGTTCATTTCTAAGTACTTCTACAGAGCAGTAGTGTTCATGTGGGATCTACAGGTTTGAGTCTGAAGCTGGAGGTTTTAAAATATCGAACTTTTCAATACAGAGCTATGGTTCTCCTGAAACTACTCTGAGGTGGTTTGTGTTGCTAAACCAATTTATATGAACACACGCTTCATCAGCTGTAAATCTACTAAATGTGAGGCAGGCAGATTTATTGGAACGTATTCATCACAGTTTTTAACATTTATGGTTCATCTCTCCTTGGAGAGGCAGAAAAGCTTGAAACATCAGAAAATATATGAATAAAACATGTCATGGCATATCACATTTTTAAGAAAACAATACATGAAAAACATTGTCTAGACACTGAATAATTTTTTTATTCAGTATAACCACAGAGGGCTAAATGTTGTATACGCATTACAATTTATCACAGTAATGCACCTTGCATCATGTTCTTCTTGCTTATTATTTGAAAGAGAAGTGTTTGACCTAAGTCAGTAAACATTCATATTTAATGGGTGTAAATATACAATGTTGCAGATTGAGTTCCGTTTAGCTTTAATATCCATCACAATCACTAATAGATTTCACATCGTCAGGCAAGTTGTCTTTCTATTTTAATGTAATCGTTGTTTTCAATGACAACTTTCATTTCAAAGATTAAACTGATTGTAGTGCGGTAGCTTTATGGTGCTGAAATAATGGTCAAAGACATGCAGATAATACCAGAGAGATGGTTCCATTAAGAGAAACCAATTAAATTTCCTCTTAATTTGTCCATTCACTTCTCTAATTACAGCATGTTAACTAAATCTGCATAATTAGACTTTCACTGATCTGTGCTGCCTGACTGACATTTAAATATGTCATCTGAACAAATTAGCAATTAGAGACGCATTCCGCAAAAAAATGATAATCAGCCCTCATGACTTCATTAAGAAACTAGTAAGGAGAACCCATGACCGCTTTGAGTCAGAGTCATAGGTGACAGAAAGAATCAGATTCATGTTGGGATAACAGGAAAAATGGTCTTTATTATTACTTTGAGGCTGACAAAAATTCAGATTTTTTTTTGTCAGAATGTCTCCACATCTATTATTAGACTGTTAAAAAATGGTGTCTTCCTGTCTAAGTGGGTGGATCTTGGCTGCAATAAGCTGCAATATGGACTCAACCTTATGTTAATAGTAAAGGTCAGGCTACATGAGATTAGTGTAAGACTATTCCCATCAGATTTATGAACATTTTAGTCCTTCTGTAAATCGAAACTGAAAAAGTGACCAACAGGTCTGCCAAGAGTGTAAGAACGCTTTAGAAATGCTTACCTTAATCACAGCTTTTACACTTTCTCCACTGTTCTACTTACTTATATGTAACTCTTCATTTTTAAATAGAAAGGTTCCATTTAGATTTTAAAGTTTTGATAGTTGGATGTCTATTTTAGCCTGTTTTAGGGCTGGTGCTCTAAAAACAGGGGTTTTCAAACTTTTTGATGGCATTTTTTTTTTTGTTATGTTAACCTAACAAGCTAAAAAACATATTCAGTTTAAACTTAAATAATTTTAGCACATTTTTCGCTATAAATATTATTCAAAAGCAAATTTGCAGAGCATGGTACAATTCAAACTCCATAAGGTGACTATGGAGACTAAGAAGAAACTCCACAGAGAGATGACACAAACTATTCTTGGACGTATGTACAATTCAAAGAAAAGAGATTTAAAGACAAAAAAAAGACAAAAAAAAAAAAATGTCTTACTGTTAAAAAAGGGGTATCAATAGAATAAAATAATAGCTATGATGTCCGTTCAGCCTTTAGAAAGTGGCATGAAACAGTATTCACCTTTGTATTGTTAAAGCCATGTTTAACATTTTATTAACATCTTTAGTTAACGTTAACTTTGACTGCCCTAAAAATCACTTCTTTTTTTTAGCAGAAATTCTTGCACCCCCTGGTGGCCCCATGGGGGGGGGGTCCCCAGAGCCCAGTTTGAAACCCTATTGAGAACCTATTTTAAAATCAAGACTGTTTTCAAAACTCTAAAGAACTCAAGAACCTTATACAATAAAAATATATATATATATATATTTTGATTAAAATAATGTAATATTCTAGTACTCAGTTGAATTATGGTATATCGGCATCACTTGTATTTTTTTAAATGTCACTTTAGATAAAAGCATCTGACAAATCAATGAATTTAAATGTCTTTGGCTATAAAAAGAGAAACTGTCCAGACATCCACAGGTTCTTCAGTGCTTTACAATATAAAGGTGAAGATTAAGTCAAGAAACCATATTAATTTCCAAAGCAAAGGTTCTCAACTCTGGCCTTCGAGATCCACTTTGCTGCAGAGTTTAGCTCCAACCTTGACCAAACTTGCCTGTCTGTAACTTCCTAACATTCCTGAAGACCTTGATTAGCTTGTTCAGCTGTGTTTGATTAGAGTTGGAGCTAAACTCTGCAGGAGAACCTCTCCAATGCCTAGCAATGCCATGGTCACAAGCTTGATGCCCATGAAATTCATGAACAAATAAAATGTTTACCTTTAACGCATCGTATATCGTTTTGGATAAAAGTGTCTTGTCAAATGTAGTTTTGACAGCCTAAAAACGTCTGGGGGAAAATGTGGTCTGAAGGCCTTCTATATTTTTAAATGAAATATCTTTTTCGCTTTTAATTATTAGAAATGATTGTACACAGCACAGTCAGTCTCGTATGATGGCTACAGACCTCGGCTTTCTCACATCCAGCTGGTCCAGGGATCTCCTGTGGCCATCAGGACCTCTGGCATTACATCCTGCTTTCTGAAACACCTGCCTCTGAGTTGGCACAGAAGTATGGGATCCTGAGAGATTGGAACACAGCCATCTGTTCCTCCAAGCCACTGCAACCAAAAGTGTCTGTAACTGTGCCTACAGGAAGAAACAATGCTGGATGAAGTAACCTGCAATATCCACTCACACACAGAGTCATATAATTAAATTGTATTATGAGACAACAGCAGGTGAAAGGCAGTTGGGGTGGATGAGAGTTCTCCTAAGGGAAACAATAGGTTAATGCTCACAAAGCTTGTTTAGTAGAAGCAGAAGGTAAGCCCATGTGATTAATCCAGCTACTACTATCCAGCTATTGTGTCCAAGGACATTTCATGAATTAGATTATAAAATAAAAAGGAACATTTAATATTTTTACAAACACAGTATGTGTGTTGTCCTTTGCACCTTTTTAGTGTGACTATTATAAAAACACCAAACATTATTACTTAAATGTAACAAGCTGAAACAAAACAACGTTGTTCATCTTAAAAGTTATTATTAAAGTTCTCTTCACGACTCCATACCGCCTATGCTGCACTGAGAGACTACATTCCCCACAGAGCTGTTGCCTCTACTGCTTTTTGCACATGCGCAGTGTTAGGCGCGGGTGCCGCTTTTCCGTGCACATGCGTAGTATGCTGCTCTGCGCACATGCGCAGTGTGAGACACGTTTGTAAGATGGCGGTGTGAGTGCGCGGCCTGTTCCTGTATGCGCGAGATTCCCGCGGTGATCATTCAAACACTTGATACTGTGTGTGTGGCGCGAACGGTTGGCGGGAGACAGTGTGAGGTATGTGTAGATCTTCATTAATTAGTGGTTAGATTTTCATTAATTAGTGGTTTATTTCACACTGGTCCGTATTACATCATGTTCATATTTACTCAGCGACCGGCCCCGTCAATTCGCACATTTAAAGCGTCATACTCACATAAATGTACCTATCAATAGATAAGCACACCATGGATATAATAGAAGGCGATTTGGGTCAGAAATCGAGCGATTAAAATCACGTTTGAGCTGTCTAATATTCATCTGCCGGTAGTTTGCGCAATCTGTAACGTCGTTCAAATGAAATGCGTTACCGAGACCTAATTAATGAGTCATGTTGTTAGCATCTAGAAGTATTTTAGCACTATTGGGTTGTTTTAGTTATTGTAATGAAGGTTTGAATGTTGTCTTATCTTGAATGGGTCAAATTGAATAATAGTATGGTTAAGAACAGAAGACTAAATCAGGTTGATATTTCAATATTGGTCCAGGAACTGGTCCTGCTTGTGTACGTTATGTCACGTAAAGCTAGTTAACAGAACTGGTCAGCAAAAATAGCCAAGTTTTAAGTATAGCCTAATCTTTGAGTATACTTCTGTGGTGAAGGAAAACAAACATTTGAAGAATTTTTATTTATTTTTTTGTTAAACGAGCTTCCTTTACTTTGTATTGTAATCTAGCCTTTCTCCAGTTTATTTGTATTTGACATGTTTGTGTTTGACAGCTGAGCTGTGATGGCCAAGCGGATTGCTGAAAAAGAGTTGACGGACAGGAACTGGGATCAGGAAGATGAAGGCGAGGAGGTGTGACACTTAAGCATCTACACACTTTCACTGTCAAACCTCTTACGTTCCCAGTGGAAGCACTCTTATCCATAGGTCTTTTGCTGCCTTCACGTGCTATCTGAATTATTGTAAATACGAGTTTCCTAATCAGAAATTGGACGTGAATGGCCTCTCAAGTCGTATTTACTACTGGGAAATTCGGAAATAATTAAAATCCCAGAGTTTCCAAGTTGGGCGGGTCATCAACTTTAAACATGGTAGCCTACATCCCTTTGTCTTGTCGCTAAAGTAGTGTATTTATAGGCTAGATATGAACGATCATGCGAAGCATATTGTATGTTTTATAAGCAGTGAAATAAGCATGTATTTGCCCTAAATTCTAGAATTGTCAGTAAACTGCATGTGTAGCGCTGTGAATGTTTATATGGTTGTCAACCAATGGGATGCTACATTTTATTCTTTCCGACATTAGAGCACTTGAATACAACAAGCTCGTAATCACGACTTCATAAGTGGGAAATAGGAAATTTCTGATAGCATGTGAAGGCAGCATTAAACCCTGTTCCTGGGGACACACTGTCCTGCAGAGTTTAGCTACAACCCTAATCAAACACACCTGGAGCACCTAATCAAGCTCCTCAAGATTGCTTGAAAATATATAGGCAGGTGTGCCGAAGCAGGTTGGAAATAAACTTTGCAGGACAGTGAGTCCCCAGGAGCAGGGTTGAAGACCTCTGCTCTTATCTATGGAAGCCCGTTTCCACCACTGAATAAAAAAGGTTATTGCGTGTTATAAAGTCAGAACTGCAAGATATAAACTCGCAATTCAGAGAAAAAAAAAGTCATAATTGCAAGATATATATAGCAAGATATATTTTTAGTACAATTGGAAGATTTTTTTCTCGTAATTCTGAGGGAAAAAGTTGGAATTGTGAGTTTGTATCTCGCAATTCTGACTATTTCACGGAATTGCGAATTTATTTCTTAGAATTGCGAGTTTGTCTCGCAATTCTGACTTTATAACACGCAGTTTATATCTCGTTTAGATTGCGAGTCAGAGTTGCGAGATAAAGTCGCAATTACCTTTTTTCTTTTTTTTATTCAGTGGTGGAAACGGGCTATCGTACTTGTCCAAAGTATCTTAAAATTAATTGTTTCAAGCATTAAATCTTTTTTGTTTGTTTGAAAATATCTTGTGGTCTCAGGCAGGAATGTTTTCAATTGCGAGTGAAGATGTGATGAAGAATCGCGCCATCAAGAAAGCCAGGCGTCGTAATGTAGGAGCAGAGGTATTGCGTCTCTGGTGTCCCAGCAGACATCCAGTTCTGTGTTCCAAGGTTGTTTTATTGATGAGTTTTGTTGTTTTGTCACAGGGAGAGAGTGGAGGGGCTTTCAAAGCCTTTAAGGGGTTCTCTGCGACCACAGGGATGACATCCTTCTCGGGCTTCGGTAATGGTGCTGGTTTCAAACCTCTGTCCAGCCTGACCAATGGCAGCGTAGCATCGGTGGCCCCATCCTTTGCTGGTTTTAATGTTCCCACGTCTGCTAAAACTAACAGTGGTAAGTCTTTTACATGAACTTGGTGTAAGTAGTAAGTCCAAGGTCCAAAATAAGCACTTTGCCTTGGGTCAAATCTGAGTGAAATTCGGTTTGACTAATAAATAAAATGAGTAACTGGTTGGCTGTTAACTTAAAGGGATAGTTCACCCAAAAATGATAATTCTGTCATTAATTACTCACCCTCTTGTCGTTCCAAACCTGTAAGACCTTCGTTCATCTCCGGAACACAAATTAAGATATTTTTGATGAAATCAGAGAGCCCTCAGTCCCTCCATAGACCGCAACACAACTGCAATGTTCCCAGGTCCAGAAACGTAGCAAGGACATCTGTAAAATAGTCCATGTTACATCAGGGGTTCAACCGTAATTTTACGAAGCTAAGAGAGTACTTTTTGTGCGCAAAGAAAACAAAAATAACGTCTTTATTCAACAATTCTTCTCCTCCTCATCCCATCTGCAGTGGTGCGCCACCATTGTGGAAAGAGTATCAGGACGTATGCGCTTGCTTCTGCTTCATGTAAACGATGCATGCGCGGGCTGACGCATGTGTGTATTACGTAAGCAGCAGTGCCATGTGCATGGGTTGTATATATGACGTGGAAGCAAGCGCAAGACAGTAGATTGGCCCAATTTGAATCATAAAAGTAAGACTAATTACCTCTTGGCTAACTCCTAGTTGGTCAAACTAGTTCTTAAGACGCAGTCTTAAAGGAACACTCCACTTTTTTTGGAAATAGGCTCATTCTCCAACTCCCCCAGAGTTAATAAGTAGAGTTTTACCGTTTTTGAATCCATTCAGCCGATCTCCGGATCTGGCGATAGCACTTTTAGCATAGCTTAGCATAGATCATTGAATCCGATTAAGACCAGTAGCATCGCGTTCAAAAATGACCAAAGAGTTTCGATAGTTTTCCTATTTAAAACTCGATTCTTCTGTAGTTATATCGTGTACTAAGACCGGCGGAAAAAGAAAAGTTGCGATTTTCTAGTCCGATTTGGCTAGGAACTATACTCTCATTCCGGCGTAATAATCAAGGAACTTTGCTGCCGTAACATGGCCGCAGCAGGCGCAGTGATATTACGCAGCGCCTGAAAGTAGTCCCCAGCTAGGTAACTACTAGTTATAATATAGCTGGGGACTACTTTCAGGCGCTGCGTAATATCACTGAGCCTGCTGCGGCCATGTTACGGCAGCAAAGTTCCTTGATTATTACGCAGGACTGGGAGTATAGTTCCTAATCATATTGGCCTAGAAAATCGCAACTTTTCATTTTCCACCGGTATTAGTACACGATATAACTACAGAAGAGTCAACTTTTAAATAGGAAAACTATCGAAACTCTTTGGTCATTTTTGAACGCGATGCTACTGGTCTAATCGGATTCAATGATCTATGCTAAAAGTGCTATCGCCAGACCCGGAGATCGGCTGAATGGATTCAAAAACGGTAAAACTCTACTTATTAACTCTGAGCCTATTTCCAAAAAAAGTGGAGTGTTCCTTTAACATAGTGGCTATGTTTATGCAACTGGCCCTGGTAATGTGTCATCCTCAGTTGTTTAGTGTATGTCGGCCAGTTTTTCATCTGTAATTATTTACATAGTTAATTGTATGATAATTGTATGATACCAAGCGTTTTAAAATCTGTTCAGATTGTATACAGTTTATCTATTTACTTTTCTGTTCTTTTATTTATTTCTTGTCCAGTGTTGTTTGACACCTTTGCCATTTTCATCACTAAAGCGCTATTTGTTGTTGGTTACTCTTTGGCAATTATTATATTTGGTTTTTGCAGGTCTACATGACGGAATTCTGTGTATTTTAATGCTTATTAGAGTGTCATGTTTTTAGCTAAGCAGTATTCTAAAAGTCAAGTCACCTTTGTGTATATAGCGATTTTAACAATACAGATTGTGTCAAAGCAGCTTTACGGTATCAAACAGGAAAATAGTGAGTCAATAATGCAAAAGGACAATAGTAAACACTCAATTTTCAGTTGAAGGCAGTTCATTGAATTCAGTGATGTCAACCAGCTCAGTTTAGTTTAAATAGTATCTGCAATCAAGTCGACAATATCGATGGAAATTAAGTCAAGTTTGATGCGGTTGTAATGTAGGTCTCACTTTCAGGGTTTAGTTTCAAGTCAGATGCTGCCCATGTAGATGGCAATGTAACTCACTACAGTTAATGATCTGCACTCTTTGTCACAGAATAAGGAAAAAAACTGCTTAATTCCATCGATTACATAAAAAAACAGACATTCACCCAGCAGGCATGGCAAAATGTTAATTTTAGATCAGGCAAAACCATAGGCAGATTATTAGAACTGATTATTAATTAAATGATTTTGAATGTTGGACATACATTGTGCTACTGTTTGCCTCAAATCTGAGGGTGAACTGATTTGAGTACTCTGACAATACTGGTCTACATTTACAAATCATCTTTTAGATGTGGCTCTTTCCACCTTCATAAATAATCCAGTTGTTTGTGGCTCACTATGGATCTGGTCTCAATTCATATTCTATTTTGGGCAGCAGTGTTCTCAGCTGCTTCTGTATTTGTATATAATTCCAGCTCTTCATTTGGCAATCACAGAGCCTGTTTACCCTATAAACCACAAACTGGTATTTTTAGTGTTGTGGCACCAACCCAGTCTGACATGATGCCCAGCACTGAGCACACTGAAAATTGGCTTCCTTTCAGTTCATGAGTTCAACAGTCACACAACCAGGGAATTTCATTAGTATGACACAAGTTTTGACATAACATAATTATGTAATAAATTGGTGTGTCCATCTAGCTTTTTTTATGCAATAAACCCTTTATTTATTCACCGTTTTTGGTTAGTGTTGCACTACTTGGGGAAACAATTCTACAAATGTCTTCTAGTCAATCCATACTACACTGGGATGTGTGAAATGTGAACATATTTAAGAAAGCCAGAATTTTGTCTGTAGCCACCACCTTTCATTATTCTTTTAATAGGTAGGGATGTTGCGATAACCGCAATATCGCAATACTCGATAGAGCAAAAATCGCTATTGACGATCATAACCACAGAGGAATGCAGCAACCGTGATATTTGCGTGTTTTCTTTTTTCGTAAGGTTATGCCCTTCTCGTTTTTCACTTCATGCATGTGTACTGAATATTAAATATGTTAGTAATAACATGTGTACCATGCTGATTTGTACAAAGGCTCAGTAGATTTGCAGTTAACAAGCCTAAACACAGCGAATGAGAGAGAGATATCGACTGAGTGCGTACGATTACCTGCGTCTGTCCTTCAGGCCGAGTCATGTATATTTGTGAAAATAGATTGGAGGAAAGCGAAATCTCTGTCTGAGCATCGATGCTCTGCTGGTCAGCTGAGCCTTTAAAAGTGGCTCTCAAAGTTAAAATGATTTCAACAGCGTGTTTCATTACATCTCTTTTTGAATGAATCAGCGTTTTTGAATGTGTAGTTGAATGAACTGTTTAAAGACTCACTCGAAGACAGTCCCTTGACGCCACCTTGTGGCATAATAATAACTGACAGCCCGTCTAGAACACGCAGGTGAAATATCAACAGAAAAAGTCTCTTGTCCTGTCAGATTCGAGAATCAGCACTAACTATATATATATATATATATATATATATATATATATATAATATTATATTAGGCTAACAATAGCCTAACGATTTTATTGTCAGGTTTATGTTCTGTCATGTGGACCGTTATTTTGTCATTCTCTTGTTTACTTTTCAAGACGATTTAGTTTCGGTTTCTGATTCCTTACATATTAACACACGGATTATATATATGTGTGTGTATATATATTTATATACATATATATGGCGATAACACCGCATATCGCGCTATTGAGCCACTCAAAAATTACCGCAAAGGAAATTCCTTCACCGTGACAGCCCTAATAATAGGCCCAATATCTGTTCATGACTTAGCATTAAATTAAACACCCTGCAGTCAGAGAGGAAGGATGAGCAGCGGTCATCATGCTGTTAGCAAAGCAACATTTGTAATATTACAGCTCTGTAGAGTCACCGGACATCTCTCCGTTCATCCTCAGGTCCCTTAATGTTCAACAGCTCCACCCCCTCCAAACCCACAGATGGTGATGTCACCTCTAACGGCTCCGCCCCCAGCAGTAAAGAATACAACCGTCAGCTCACCGCACTAAACTGCTCTGTGCGCGACTGGATCACCAAACATGTCAATGACAACCCCCTGTGTGACCTCAACCCCATCTTCCGTGACTACGAGCGACACCTGGCCAGCATCGAGAAGAAATATGGTAGCGGCGCATCAGAAAGTAAGGTGGAGAGCACATCATTTGGAGGGGAGCAGAAGCAGCTTCTGACGAGTGGAACAACAGCTTCTGTTTCCGGCACGAGTGCTGCTGTGACCGCGTCCGTCAGCGGTGCAGCACCACAGCTCTTTTCATTTAAAGACAAGGATGGTGCTGCAGCAGACAAGGATGGTGCTGCAGCAGACAAGCCAGCAGCCGCGGCTCCTCCAGGCGTCTCTTTTAATTTCGGCCAAAAGGTGGACAGCTCTGTGCTTGGCGCACTTGCGTCCAGCGGAGCACCGTCTTTCTCGTTTTCCTCCTCTTCAGGCGTGTCTGTGTTTGGAACAGCGGTCAGTAGTGTCAGTCCTGCTGTGTCGTCCTCTCTGAATGCAGCCAGCAACAGCCAGACTGCAGGTACGTGAGCAGCACATGTAGAGCACATTCACTTATTCACTTATACTGCAAACACACCGATTCATATTCATAGGTCAGCTTCTCACTGTAAAGTTGTAAGTTTGTGTTTCAAGGCAGTTTTCGGTTTCGCTTCAATCTATCTAATAGAATATTGTTAGGGTCTTTTTCTTAATGGTCAAAACAATACGTTAAAGTTTAAATGTAGGAGAAGAGAACTTATTCTCTCAGTAGAGATGCTGTGGAAATGGAATTGCAATAATGTGCAGAACAGAAGAAAAAAAAAATTAAACAATACAACAAACAAACAAAAAAACAATTATTTTGATAATTGATTAATCTGTTTATAATTTAATTTCTTAATAATAATTATAATAATTTCTTCAAAATTCCAAATTTTACTTTGTTTTGGGGGAAATTGTTTTAAATAACTAAATGCAAACATTTTTTTTTTAAATTCCCCAATATTGCGCATTATACTTTTTAAACGATATGTGCAAAAATATATTGGTTTTCTTATCGTTTGTTTTTGCATGTAGTATAATTTTTCCATAATTTTTTAAACTGACGATATATTGAAGGCATTGTTCAAAAATGATTATTGTATAATCAAGATCAATCTAAGTTTTGGGGATGTCACTATACCAGAAATCTAGTAGTTAGTACCGATACCTCTAAAAGTACATGATACTCGATACTAAGTCGATAGCGTGGAAAAAAACAAAACAATATTACTTAAACATTAGCTCATATTTAACATTACAAAAACACAGCATTAGTGGCACTTGGCTTTCAAATAATACACACATGCACTCGCTCGCGTGCACACATGCACGTATTCACACACAATTCACTGACATACTGGCAAGCTGAAAATATTTTTTAAAACCAAAAACATAAACAACAATTATTTAAACCAGTAATATTAACCAATATATTTAAACCAGTAATATTAACTAGAGGTCGACCGATAGTGGATTTTACCGATACTGATAGCTAGGTTGGACCACACTGGCCGATACCGATTAATCAACTGATAGTTTTTCAAATGGATACTGAACGAAAACTAAAATAGAGCTTTACTATTTTTAAAAAGCAGTAACAGTACTGAACCATATTTTGTAAATGAATAAAAAATTTGTATTAATATTCATTATTATATTGATCATTAGTTAATTTCATAGTTTACTAATGTTAAAAGAAGAAACTTTAAAATTTAAACATGAAGCCTATTAGTAATAGTAAATGTTGAAACGAAATGAACACACTCTAACCAGGAACAATACTTCTACAGCTTTCATTAATATTACAAATGGACTCTTGTTAAGTATTACCATTTAATTTCAACAGTCATGCTTAAAGATCTTGAAATGCCTACACAAGGCCATATTAAAATTACACGCACAAGTTATTGATATTGTATGTATGCTCTCACATTTTATTTGCTGCTATTTTAGAACACTGCATGATTATCTAATCAATATATATAAAAAAAAAATATGCAAGTGACCCACTGTGCAAAAGCGCATCGCTGCGTCTTGGAGAAGTCTCGAGCCTGGTTTATACTCGACGCATCCACAAGTTCACTTTGAGTGCGCGCGACGTCGTTTCGCGTGGCGGTGTGCACGACATTTTTGTAACTTTCCGCGCAGCTCCGCTTCCGAAGATGCACGAGTTCTGGGCGATTCTAGCCGAACATGCACATCTGTGCTGGCATTTGTGTGAAACAGAAGCAGTTTGATGCTAATTTCAAACTCCACCAGGTAACTATTAACGCTTTGAGGGAAAACAATGGAGAGGTTTTGTTTTTTTTTTGTTTTTTTTGCATATTTGTCCAAGGCTTTTTAATTCAAGAACGTTTTATTTTTATTGTATAAAAATAGAATTAGAATTCATGTAGACACTAATTATACACTATTTGCTTAATAATATGCGAAATAACCCAAAAGTTTAAGATTATTTTAACCAGTTCATAAAGAAATGATTAGTTCATCAACTCATTCATCACACAAGAAGCCTTGTACCGGCAAATGATGACGGTGATTCCTGATGGTTTTAGAGGAAAATTACTCCTCGTCCCCTGTCATTTCAAAGAATATCTCAACGGTGAACGCGTCAAGTATATACGCCTCGTCTGTTTGGGGAGTATAAACGAGACTTCAGGTGTCACACACAACAGACGCGTCACGTTCAATTCAAGCAGCGGTCTAAAACTGTTTAATCAATCACCAAACGGACATAAGTTTGCTTCAAGAATGAACTATGTGGCATAAATGAGTTTGAAGTTCGGTGTTTAAAAAAACAGAGCAAACGGAAAGAGAACGCGCGATCTATATTACAGCTCTATATTATAAAAATGCACAATACATAATTTATAGCCTAGGATGAAGTCATTATGTAAATTAAAAATGATTTGGGACAAATATAATGTTATTTAATGGAAAACTATGTGAATGGCGCTCTGTTCCGCGGCAGAATTTTCTGTCGGCTGCATTTAAATTTGTTTGAAGTTTTCCATTCTGTGCAGCACGCGGTCACATGCCAAAACGAACAACATGTGCTGTCAGTGATTTCCGCCTCTAGAGGCCGCTCTCATACTGTATAATGCCAGCAGACCATTCTCAGCCACTCCAGCAACAGACGCAACACGGAAAACTATCGGCATGGATTTTTGCTGATAACCGATAGTTCCGCAATTCAACTATTGGTGCCGATTAATCAGCAAAACCGATGAATCGGTCGACCTCTAATATTAACCAATAATGTTAATAAGGATAATCCGTAGATTGATACACAACGAATGAACAAGCTGTCAGACGGTCAGTAACATTGTGTGTGCGTTATCATGCGCAGCGCTCATTCTTTCAGAGCTGCACGTTCTCATTTAAATCTCACACAATCATATTCATATATCGTCGCCATCTTCCACGTGTAGTTCTTCTGTGTGCTTATAGGTGTTTTTTCTTCTTTACCCTTTGAGGACCAACTGAAACACTCACAGGCATATGCTCTGCCTGCCTCCGTCTCGAATGTTAGTCAGTTCCGTCAGTTTTAAACAGGATTGTAAAATGTAAATACCGACTTGGTACCGTAGTATCGGGTTCTCGTGACATCCCTACTAGGTTGTCTTAAGGTTAAGAAACTTAGGCTGTAAGCTTTTGCTACATTCATCGCAGAACTTGCTAACTAGCACATTGTTAGGAAAGGAAATTTGCAGATTCTTAAAAAAAAAAAAAAAAACTTAAACTCACTTCTTTAGGTGAAGCTGGATCATGAATGATTTGCGAGAACCTAGACGCATAGACGCATTCAAAAAAAAATAAAAAATCCACTGCGTCTTCAGGAGCTCACATTACGGGAGTAAATGATGACTGCTATGTTCATTATTGTGTCCAACAAAACGCCTCAATCGTTTAGGAGACATTGTTTCGACGCCGGAGCAGGGATAGACAAAAATGGCAGACTGTTTACAGCTCAGTCAGGGCATGATAAAACAGCAGTGTTCGTCTACAGTCGTGGGAGGGGCCTGGGCAAAGTTACGTCACTTTGCCAAGAATCTGTGAATGGCTTGCTCTGAGAAAGCACTGGGTGGATTTTTATCATTATAGGGTGGTTGTGCATACACTCTGCCAACACACATTTAAGTTCAAACACCATATAAAAGTACATTTTGCATCGGATGTCCTCTTTAAAATCAATATCAATAGGAGTGATGTGTTCTTGATATTGTTTTTCGATATCCACTGGTTAAATCTTGTATATTTTATGATGGTGTACTAAAGTAGACGTACAGTATGGGGGAAGAATGCACATTCAAGATATGCATGAAGGTTCTAATTGATAATGAAATTGCCTGTGGGCTATTCTCATTATTGATTGTATCATTTATCATGATACAGGAGTGCTCTCACAGAACTAACATTTATAAGGGGATTATTATTTATTATTGCACAAGTTTTTCTCATAAATTTACTGTGCTTCCTTGTTTTAGATGAAAATGGGGAGGAATCAGAGGAACCGCCCATTCCTGTGGTGAAAGAGATCAAGGAGAAAGATGCCTTCTACTCCAAAAAGTACACATAACATCCCATCATTCAATCTTTAAACAAACATCATCTATTTCTCTTGTATCTTATATTTCAAAATGATCTTTCCGCAGGTGTAAGTTGTTTTATAAGAAGGATGGAGAGTTTAAGGAGAAGGGGGTCGGAACACTGCATCTGAAGATGGTGGCTGAGAGCAAACTTCAGCTTTTAGTGCGAGCCGATACCAACCTGGGTAAGTGAACTGAATCCAGATACAGATTTATATTGATGACTATAATCGAGCTCTGTGTTAATGAGATTGTGAGATATCAAGTCACAGTCACAAGAAGTAATCACAGAAATCACTGTCATTTTATCTCACAGTGTGAGAAATAAAGTTGCGATTGTTAGATCTAATGGTATGTTTGATTAAGGGTGCTTTCACACTAGCACTTTTGGTGCACACTCGGGTTCGATTGGCGTCAGAGTTTGGTTCATTGGGATGATGTGAACGCTGTCTTCCGAACTCAGTTGCGCACCCGCGAACCGTACCAGAGTCCACTTAAAAAGGGTGGTCTGGGGTATGGTTCAAGTGAACTCCGGTACGGTTCGCTGCTGATGTGAACGCAATCGTACCAAATCGTGGAAGTGAACTGCTATTAAAGAGCTTTAAAAAATAATTGCATATTAAATCGCAATCGCAATATTGGTGTAAAAAATAATCAATTAGATTATTTTCCAAAATATTTCAGCCCTAGTGTATACAGGTGCTGGTCATATAATTAGAATATCATCAAAAAGTTGATTTATTTCACTAATTCCATTCAAAAAGTGAAACTTGTATATTATATTCATTCATTACACACAGACTGATATATTTCACATGTTTATTTATTTTAATTTTGATGATTATAACTGACGACTAAGGAAAATCCCAAATTCAGTATCTCAGAATATTACTTAAGACCAATACAAAGAAAGGATTTTTAGAAATCTTGGCCAGCTGAAAAGTATGAACATGAAAAGTATGAGCATGTACAGCACTCAATACTTAGTTGGGGCTCCTTTTGCCTGAATTACTGCAGCAATGCGGCGTGGCATGGAGTCGATCAGTCTGTGGCACTGCTCAGGTGTTATGAGAGCCCAGGTTGCTCTATTAGTGGCCTTCAGCTCATCTGCATTGTTGGGTCTGGTGTCTCTCATCTTCCTCTTGACAGTACCCCATAGATGCTCTATGGGGTTCAGGTCTGGTGAGTTTGCTGGCCAGTCAAGCACAGTAACACTATGGTCATTGAACCAGCTTTTGGTACCTTTGTCAGTGTGGGCAGGTGCCAAGTCCTGCTGGAAAATGAAATCAGCATCTCCATAAAGCTTGTCAACAGAAGGAAGCATGAAGTGCTCTAAAATGTCCTGGTAGATGGCTGCGTTGACTGTGGACATCAGAAAACACAGTGGACCAACACCAGCAGATGACATGGCAGCCCAAATCATCACTGACTGTGGAAACTTCACATTGGACTTCAAGCAACATGGATTCTGTGCCTCTCCACTCTTCCTCCAGACTCTGGGACCTTGATTTCCAAATGAAATATAAAATTTACTTTCATCTGAAAAGAGGACTTTGGACCACTGAGCAACAGTCCAGTTCTTTTTCTCCACAGCCCAGGTAAGATGCTTCTGATGTTGTCTCTGGTTCAGAAGTGGCTTGGTAGCCCTTTTCCTGAAGACATCGGAGCGTGGTGACTCTTGATGCACTGACTCCAGGTTCAGTTCTTGAAGTGTTTGAATCAGCTTTACTTGACTGTATTCTCAAGCTTGCGGTCATCCCTGTTGCTTGTGCACCTTTTCCTACCCAAATTCTTCCTTCCGGTCAACTTTGTATTTAATATGCTTTGATACAGCACTCTGTAAACAGCCACACCTTTCAGTAATGACCCTCTGTGACTTACCCTCTTTGTGGAGGGCGTCAATGTTCGTCTTCTGGATCATTGCCAAGTCAGCAGTCTTCCCCATTATAGTGGTTTCAAAGAACAAGTGATACCCAGGATTTACACTGTAGGGATGGTCATTTATTCAAACTCAAATGTAAATATTCTAATATTTTGAGATACTGATTTTTGACTTTCATGAGCTGTAAGGTCTAATCATCAAAATTAAAAGAAATCAACATTTTAAATATATCAGTCTGTGTGTAATGAATGAATATAATATACAAGTTTCACTTTTTGAATGGAATTAGTGAAATAAACTTTTTGATAATATTCTAATTATATGACCAGCACCTGTATGTATGTAAACGGAGTTGAGATATCTATGATGTTAAAAAAGATTTCTACCTCAAATAAATGCTGCTCTTTCGAACTTCGCCAATTTTTTTTGAGAGATGTTTTTTTTGAAGTTATGCAGCTTTAGTTTGTACACAGAGCTTCACCTCGCATGTGATGTATGAGTGCTTACTGGTTTTTCTGGTTTTTCCATAGGGAACATCTTGCTGAACATCATGGTGCCCTCTTCCATGCCCTGCACACGAACTGGCAAAAACAACGTGATGGTAGTGTGCGTGCCAAACCCCCCTGTGGACGACAAGAACCCCAGCACACCCGTCCCAGTGCTTATACGTGTGAAAACGGCAGAGGACGCAGACGAGCTGCATCGAATCCTGCAAGAGAAAAAAGCTTAAAGCAGCATCCACCCCCGTTCATATGTGTTTGACTGAATGTGGCTCGTACGACTCCAGTAACACGACACACATTTACTCTCTCTGTCTGATCTAGAACTGTTCGTTTGCGTCCTGTAAATCGTCTAGAAGAGTGGCGGAAACCAATCGGTTCACCTACTGTGAAATCACTCGTGGTCCTACTGTAAATGCTGCTCATTGTATCAGAGATGGTTGAGAAACGACGGCCACATTTTGTAATCGCAAAGACACGAGTCTGGATTCATCGACATTCCTTTTGAGTTTTAATTTAGCTGCTATTTAAGGAATTCTTCGAGGTTTAGATGGAGCCGACTGTTTTACAAAGATCATTTTGATTTGTTTTTAATTCTGTGACTCAATTTACAAAGCCAAGTGTGGAGAAGATCGGTACAGTTTTCCATGCTTGCAGGAGGCATTGTTCAGAGGTCAGTATTACATTGAAGATCTTGAAATATTGATTTGCTTCTATTTTTTTTCTTTCTTTTTTTTTTTGAGAACTAAATAGGCATCCGAAGATTTCCACTGCTCTAATCAAAAGTAATTCCCCACAGTTTCGAGGAATATGAGGAAGTGATCAGATAGACTTGGTTATTTTTTATATATATATATATACACACACAACTCATTTTCTCACAGGACTTTCTGTGATGGTATTTATTTTGGATTATGGCACGTGTGGATGTTGTTCTGTACATTGAATGACCTGATGCATGTAAACCACAGATCTGCTGAGGTTGAGAATGAATGCTTTATGGCAATCTGTCCTGAAAGTGATCTCTGGAAGTGTTTTTTTTTTTTTTTTTTTTTAATAATAATTCTTTCCCCTGTAAGTGGCCTTTTTACTGCCTTACATGATGAGGTATGTGTTTTAAGTGTTGAGCAGCACTAGATCTACCTTACATTCATTTACTGGTGAATAAATCAAATGAACCTGATATGATTTGTTTCATTTCCAGCACACACATGATGTAAATCACTTTTGTTTCTTTTCTTTTTTTTTTTGTACAAATGGTTATCCTACTTATTGAATGAATCTTAAAGATTAAAAGTAGTGTTATAATTGACAATGTTGTATTTGGTACCTTTTTTGTTTTAGTAACAGCATCCTAGTTAGAAGAATGGATCTACAAACCAATATTTAGTCACGAACGTACTACTGGTACTAAACCGTAGTAGAATAAATAAATTGTCATTTACTCACTCATTTCATCTCAACTCTCATTTAGTGATCATTGACTTCCATTGTATGGATTAAAAAAAATAAAAAATCTTTTGTGTTACACATAAAGTCAGTCAGGTTTAGAACAACATGAGGGTTATCAAACAACAGATTTTATTTTTGTCTGAGCTATTCCTCTGCATTCCTGTTACCCATTCTGGCACAAATATCAATATGCAATTTAGATGCAAATATCAGTAATAAGGTTGCAAACCTCATTAAGACAATATAACAGCTTATTTAGTATTTGGTCTAATGGACCTTTGGTTTTATGTATTTAACGGATGAACGATACAGTATATATTCTAAAGGTTAAGCATCTACTTTCACTGAGAGAACTGTACATTTATTAAAACAGCTGATGATTTGCGTTGCATCCTCAAGAAGATTCTGTTCAAGTGCTGCCCTCTTGTGTTTTTGCTGTTAGAACTGGAAGCACTGACTAACACTCCATATCAAGCTTGATTTGTTTCCATTTATCTTTCAGATTCATACATTTGAAGCTGTTATTCAATGTTTTCAAGTACTTGCAAGCTAGTTTAGGACCAACAATCGTTAAAATTTCCTATAAGTTAAGTATATATGTATTTGTATTTGAAATTATTTGTACCAGTTTAAAATATTTAGGTAATTATTTTGTAAATATAAATATTTGTAAAGGGGGAAATATTGCAGTAAGATACGAAATGTGGGAAACGGCAATAATATGTTTTTTGGTAATTCATTTTAAAATAGTTTTCACTACAATCAAAATCAATAGATTGTTTGATGTTGAATTTAATGTGATTTCTGTTTGTGCACAGTCTGCAATATTCAGCTATGTAAATGACCCCATTATTATAAGTTGTCGGTTTGTGAATTCTATGAAAACCACGTTCTATTGTGCTGCCATTACTAACTGCATGCAGAAAAATTTGTTCCGCGTAGTTCTTAAAGATTCTGAATCAAACACGGGAGTCAGGCTGAATGCAAATTTGTGTAATTAGTGAAACTTAAACGGTGGTGGATATGTACACATACACTACTGATGGGGAAAATGCTTTTCGAAACTGAATCAACTGCTTCACAAAATGATTCACTTTTTCGAAGCACACCTCCTGGTCAAAACAGAGTAAATGCAACGAAAACTCAGCCCAAACATGCATTATTACAAATGTTTTCATTGAGTATCTTTTAAATATAACCTACAAATAATTAAATACCGTTAAATATTTTGTAATTTTTTTGTTCTTTCTTTAATGTGTAGTGCTTATTTTATGTTATTGGGTAGGGCTTGGCAAACTAAGCAATTACATAATTTTTTTTTTATTATGCATGCATAGATATTAAACTGAATTAAAATCATTTAAGAAAAACCAGATCAATGAAAACTAGTGGTGAAGCATCGGTGCTTTGAAACATCTCTAAACCAAGATTTGAAACAATGTGACCAAAGAACTCTAAGGCCAGTAATAAGATCATGTGTTTTGCCCAGCAAAGCTTCATACGCTGAAATTTTGTGATGTAGCCAATTCGACAAGCTCCGAAACAAAGAAACAAAAGATTTGAAGTTCGTTAAGCTGTCAGTGTTTCAAAAGCGCCCATCAACTAATGTACACAACTAGTAAGCGAGTTTAGTTTTGTTGTAGTATATGGTATGTTAATACCATTGGGCCTCCATAATGTACAGCGCTCTCTTCCACCCTCAATACGACGACTGAGGCGAGACCCTTGAGCAAGGCACCGAACCCCCAACTGCTCCCCGGGCACCGCAGCATTGGCTGCTCACTGCTCCGGGTGTGTGTTCATGGTGTGTGTGTGTGCACTTTTGATGGGTTAAATGCAGAGCACAAATTCCGAGTATGGGTCACCAGACTTCGCCGTATGTCACGTCACTTTCACTTTTTCGCTTTAATGTGGAGGCCAAATCAATTATTTTTACCCAAAATTGTATAAATATACTTAAGTATAATTACTGAACTTTCAACACTATAGTGACTTGAACGAAATAATAACACTATTACAGAATTTGAATTTGTCTCATATTTGAAGAAGTTTGCATCTGGTGTTTGCTTTGAAACAGTCTGTAGCCATATATAAATAAAGGCAATCCTACAAGTTTTGCAATCTCCAAGAATTCGCACAATATCCCAAGACACTTTTAGTAACTGGCCAATAAATTTGAACAAGAACTTTTTTTATAATGTGTATTTTCATAAAGATGTACAGAAAATGTGTATATATATATATATGTATATATATATATTACAACATAAATACGACACCATGCACATTTACTGCTAAATTACCACTTGATACAAAAGCGCGTGTAAAGCGTTTAACAAACTGGGACTTCTTTAAAAACAGCCTTCCACTGAAGCTTTGCACCTAAAAGCAAAGAATGAAATCAAACTGAAGACTAGGGTCTTAAAATAGTTCGAACAACATCTTCAAATGCTGCTGGCAAATCTGCCTATCAAATATCAAATAGATATTAAAGCTGTCGGATCAGTTATTACATTCAGCTGACACACACGTACAAAACAAAATAATACTGACACTTTGGGTTGGCTATATGTGTTCAACTCCAAAAGCCCTTTAGTGCAAAAGAGTTCTCAAAACTGAAACTCAAAGACGACAGTCACCAAACTTGAGGAAACACGGCGGAGAACAAACCCAAAAATCAAAAAAGCAACGTCTGCTGGGTGGGATCATGTGATCTAGTGTCATGTTCAAGTGTCTTTGTGGACGGAGATGTTTCCCAGAACTGTGCTCAGGTGGTGTCGTCATCCATCTACCGGAAACAGCCTACGAAGCATGCGTCAGATTCTTCTCAGGAGATACGTCACGTTCACTAGTATTTGGAAATCAGAAGTCCCCTCCAACATATCAAGTAACAGACATGTCGTGTAAGAACAGGAGAACATTTGCTGGACATCTGCGATTCACTCAGCAATGGGCTATCAAAAGGACGACATTTGATATAGATTAGCTGGTTAGCGAAGTATTAAGGCCTAGAGCTGCGAGGAAACATCCTTTGGAAAATATACTACACACAAAATTAGTAATATCGTGAAACCTACGAGTGTCTCTTGAAGGAAGGTTGAAGGGAGACGGCTGTGGTCGGTACAGTTCACTGAGTATCTAAGCAGCAGTGTATTTACAAGAACGACATTCGTGTATTGGGTTTCATCTCCCAATAAATATTTCCCTTTTGAGTCACAGTCTAGTGCCACTTTAGTTCCAGGTCTCCAGCCATTCTCTCTGAAGGACATGTGGAAGAGGCACTTCTTGATGGAGTTTGTTCCTTAGGTTTCCCTTCTCCTCTTCTCGTTCAGTGTTGCGTATTGTTCATAGTTTTTGGTTATCTGTCCATACGCCACATTGCGGTTCCTCGGGGGCCTGATGTGAGGAGGCACTTGGTAACATGGATTTTGAGGGGTCAGTAAATGTTATGTCATCAAAATGGGCTTTTGTCTCACCTCCAGAATATCTAAAAAAGAAACAATGAGCCACTTAGCCACTATAATTCACGGCTATAAGAGATGCAAAAGAAGCATGTTTGTATGGAGGGCAGGTGTGCTGTACCTGTGGTGATGCGATGTAAAGGAAGTGTCACGTAGGTGAGATGGGAATATAACAGAAAATACTCCTCTTTTCTGTTCAGCTTGAGCCAAGAACCGACCAACGAGCGGCCCGTTCCTGACAGAGAGCGGGAGCGCAAGTTTGAGGCGTTGCACAAGTCTGAGGAAAGAGGAAAGCACCTTTAATTTCACTTCAAAACTGAAACTATCACTGTTACAAGGAAAGAATGCTTTTCCCTCCACAAAACTGTATGCATATGTGACACTGGACCACAAAACCACTCATAAGGGTACATTTTCCAAAATTGAGATTCATACATACAAGCTGAATAAATAAGCTTTCCATTTTGAGATTCATACATACAAGCTGAATAAATAAGCTTTCCATTGATGTATGGTTTGTTAGGATCAGACAATATTTGGCCGAGATACAACTATATAAAAATCTGTAGTCTGAGGGTCGCCTTTAAAGTTGTCCAAATTAAGTTCTTAACAATGCATATTACTAATCAAAAATTAAGTTTTGATATATTTACAGTAGGAAATTTACTTAATATCTTCATGGAACATAATCTTTACTTAATGTCCTAATGATTTTTGGCATAAAAGAAAAATCAATCATTCTGACCCATACAATGTATTTTTGGCTATTGCTACAAATATACCCCAGCGACTTAAGAGTTTAAGGTTTTAAGGTTTTGTGTTTCAGGGTCACATAATTGTTTTTATTTCTTCCTGTTTAAAACTAGGGCTGCCAATAAACTAGACACAACTAATCTCAAGTTTACAGTCAGAATGAAAATAAATATATAAAGCAGACTAACAATTAATCAGTAATATAATATAAGTACGGTATAATCGTTTTTCCTAAAAAAAATGTCCTTAATTTAATTTTATTTTTTTAAAAGTAAAAAACAAACAAACAAACAAAAAATGTGTCTTTTGTTAAGGACCCCCACACATAACATGCAGGGAAAAAATAGTGCACAAGATTTACTCATTTGTTACCTTGTTTAATTAAATCGTGTGCACAATTATTATATCAAACACACAATTTACTTAATTCATTTTCAGTAAATCGTGCGCACGATATAATAATTCGTTCCCTTGTTTTAAGTAAATCGTGCACTCAAAACAATAATTCTTTCCACTTCCTGTCCACATTCTCATAAACCTGTTGCTGCTGTCATGTTATTGCAATTGTAATGTTACTGACAGACACTTTAATTTTAACTTTTATTTTGAGTTGGGATTGAGTTCTCAAAAGCCTTGCAGCAATGTATGGAATCATTTTAAAAGATATAGGCATTTACATCGGAGAGAATATGAACAGGAATTAGAATGAATTACTATTTTATTTAAAACGAAGGAACGAATTATTATATTGAGCACACAATTTATTTGAAACAAGGGCACAAATTATTATTTCATGTACACGATTTAGTAAATGTCATGTGTGGGGCGCCGTATTTTGTAAATATAAATTTTAGATATGCTGCATTTAATTTTATATATATTTAAATATCAAAACTGTTCAATATTGTTAAATGCGAGTACTGTTCCAGTGAGTCTGTGTACCTTCATCATCCTCTTCTCTGAAGAACTCCTCACTGTCATTTGCTGAGTGTGATTTCTTCATCTCAGCGATTCGGTTTCTGGGCACTTTCCGGCGGAGTGATGGTGAGAAGAAGGAGGGTCTGTTTTTTTCCGGGGTCGGGGGAGTGCTGAATGATGTCACCTATGAGGAAAACAGGGCTATCAATTATTTAAAAAAAGTAAATTAATTACATCATATGTAGTTACACAATGTTCGATGCAGAGAACAAATGTAAATGGTTCAGTATTTATGCATCACTTGAAAACATCTAATGAATTGGGAACAGAAAATGGGTTTAACTGACCCTCTCGTGAAGAGGGGAGTCTTGGTCCTCTTCAGTGCCACAGGGTGAGGTGTCTCCAGTGGGCACTCGACTCACAGCCATCTCAGCATGACCTTTCCCCTGAGGACCCTTCATCCGCACAAACTCCATGTTGTTGTACTTGTAGAAGCCGAATGACATCCGCTGGGCCATCTTAGCTGCCACACTTACCTATAAAATCATACCATTGAAATACACACCAGAAGCAAATGTAACAAATGTTTGGACAAAGGTAAAAGGAAACATACCCGGTTATCATAGACCTTCTTTAGGGCCTCGTAGCGGATGGAGCCCTGGAAGATGACGCCCTGGAATGTGTTGCTTTTGTCACTGGCCACCAGCTCCACACAAACCATTTCACCTTCTCCAACAGTCATATCGTTGAACACCTGCCCAACACACACAACAATCACAGCCAATGATGACAACTGACTCAATGAGTTTAACAATCAGCGATTGGCAGGACTTTTCCACCATATTGCGCATTGCAGTTTCTCCCATTCATGAGTATAGGAGTGAACCATCTTTGTATTTCTATAGTCTTTGGTATAATTCAGCAGCCACCCAGCCCTGTGTAAGAGGAGGAAAGCACACTTTGTCTTAAAACTGCATGCAGTGCAATGTTTATGAGCAGAAGCATTATCATAACATTACACAGCATGACACACCATGATTTTAATCTGATCAGCATGGAGGGGCTGATGAATCAAAGTACAAACAAACCATAAGCTTGAACTATCAAAACTGTCAGGCAGTGAGAAGCAGGGTTATTATGGTTAACTAAAACAAAGACCTTAAAAAACATGTTCATTTCTTCAAATAAAATAAACATAAATGGAACTAAAATGTATATATTTTTAAAAAAGCCTTAAGAATTTTTATTTCAACTAGCTGCAAGGCAACATTTCTGCTTTTCATTTAGCTTAAACAGAAGTACTACACTTACTAAAATTTAACTAAAAAAATTAAAAAAGAAAATCGAATTAAAAATATTAAAACTAGAATGGCATACAGTATAGTATCAATGACACTAAAATAACACTGGTGAGAAAACAATTAAAAATAATCTTATGTTGACGTGTTGTCACAATACTTCAGTGAATTTCAAAACTATGTGCATCCCAATTCGCATTCTTATTCTCTGCCGTTTTGTAGTATAAATAGTAAAAAAGCACCTTAAATACATGGATGATGCACTTAACTTTGGATACTTTGGACCTTTTTTGGATCTTCTGAAACCAACATACAATTCACTGCTTGAACATTTATGATTTAAAAACTCAAACTATGATTTGTGAACTAGGTAGCAACAACACCAGGAAAACCACGTAAACCTGTCCAACCTGTTCGTACACACCTCCGAAAGATATGACTTCGATATGACCTCAGAACATATAGTTTATTTCCTTGTGTTTGATGACACACTTGTCTGTTCTTTGATTAATCTGATGTTGCAGTACACAGCTCTTGAAATGACCAGCAGTTTCGATCTAGCATAATGTGATTTGAGACCTTAAATAAAGGTTACCTCCTCAAAGTTGTCAATCATGAAGAAGATGTTGGGGTAGCTCATTTTTGACTCCTCCCCTTTGCTGTCCATTGGGTGTTTGCTTGGAGAGGCAAACACTTGCTGTAAATAAAAAAAATGATTAAATTCATAGAAATAACATAAAATTTAACACAGACATATCATAGCTAAATTATTTAAAGTATTAAACTACAATGTGCAGTTTTATAACCTAGTTACAACCTTAGCCTAGTAACAGCCAGACTGTTACTGTGACTTTGTATAAACAAGGCATTAGATTAATAAAGCATGACTAACATCACACCAAGCACGATAACTATAAAGATAACGTTAAAGATATAGTTCTAAAAATCGTTCTCAATATAAAGAATAGCAGAGTCCACACCACAGCTATGCACAGCAAGGCACTGAGAAACTATATCACTGGAATCACTCTCAGAGCGATTTTTTCCAGCTGATGAACGATGCAAACATTGATACCCAATCAGAATCCATCCTGCTATAATGAACTCGAGAATTTAAAGCGGCCGACGAGTGTGCGCTTAGAATAAACAGACGATAGTGTCCGCTGGTGTGGACGCTAATATTGTTACCTTTATAGTTACGTTCTTGGTGTGAACGGGGCTTAAACTGTCAACTCTGTTACTCTGTTTTTTTAAACAGCTGGTTACTGAAAAGCACCTTAAATGATCTAGTAATAAAGGCCTGGTGTCAATCTTCAGCTAAGGCTAATAATGAATAACTGCAAGACTCTCAACCCTGTTACTATGATTTTTTGCAGAAAACACCTGATTTTGACAAGTATATACAATTCCTTTTATAATACTCACCTTCTAGTATCATAACCCTGAGTTTAGACTAAAATGGCTAACTAAACTGAAAGACTTCACACTGTGTTACCTTGCGTCTGAACTGCATAATTATATCCCAACACACAAACTGCATAGATGTTGTCTCACCTGGGATTTCTTTTTGTGGATGTGGATGTCTCCTGCATCTGAGCGTGTGCAAACTGCACATGTGACCACATAGTCCAGCTGTGGGACAAAAATACTATAAGCAAAACTATATCAAAAAGACATTATGAAAACTTCTGTCTCAGAGAAATAGTCTTTGGTTTATTGTTTATATTTTAGAGCAATTCATTGTGTTTACATTGCGCCTCATAGCGTCTGATCACTGAGGTTTGCTTACGTTCTGCAGGATGAGATTGAGATAGACACTCTCCTCCCAGTCGATGTCAGGATCACCGAGTCCAGGCAGCTTTTTAGAGTCTCTTCTGTAAACCTCGACCTCCACCTGAAACCAACACAAGTCATAGTAAATCAAATCCCAATTCAGATGCTTCACACTTTTGCTTTGATAGGACAGGAATTTTTGGTGGAACATCTGATTCTCCTTTGCATTCAGTATAGTTAGTGTCATATGGGACATGTTAAAACAGCCAGATGAAACGGAATTGACCTATCGGTAAGCCCCACCCCCCTTAGTTACTGTTGAACAACAGAGTTGCTCACTGTCCTACAATAACAGCTGCTTTATTCTAAGCGCACACTCGTCGGCCGCTTTAAATTCTCGAGTTCATTATAGCAGGATGGATTCTGATTGGGTGTCAATGTTTGCATCGTTCATCAGCTGGAAAAAATCGCTCTGAGAGTGATTCCAGTGATATAGTTTCTCAGTGCCTTGCTGTGCATAGCTGTGGTGTGGACTCTGCTATTCTTTATATTGAGAACGATTTTTAGAACTATATCTTTAACGTTATCTTTATAGTTATCGTGCTTGGTGTGATGTTAGTCATGCTTTATTAATCTAATGCCTTGTTTATACAAAGTCACAGTAACAGTCTGGCTGTTACTAGGCTAAGGTTGTAACTAGGTTATAAAACTGCACGTTGTAGTTTAATACTTAAAATTGAAAGCATGAAACATCAGTTTACTCGTAACAGGGTTGACAGTTAAGCCATTCAGTCAGCTGTTATTATAAAAACCATAGACTACAAGCTACACCACAATCACACTTGTGGTGTACTTACTTCCCTACTGACAACTGACACAGCCAAATAGTACACAAGCATCTCCAAAATGTCTGATAGTGTGAAAACCTTGTCCCACGATGTTTTTGCACAATTCTGGACACAGAAGGCCACCAAATGGGAATTAAATATTCCATGGAAGGATTTATAAAATATTTAAAAATAAATACAGTGGGTAACTGGAAGGAGGGTTTACAGATCACAATGCAAGCGGGAAAAGTCTCATATTAAGGTCGGTCATCACGATCGTGGATGACAACATGCAGGATCAACACTGTTTATGAATCGCAGATTACGATTAAATTAATATACATTTAACCAGTTTAATATGGAGAGGCACTGAAATGTAGACCTTCGTTTATGTGCTTTTGACCTACACTGTACAAGACGCGAGAACAGTCCGCTATTTAGGTTGTACATTAGCATGGACTAACTAACTTTAACGTTAGCTAGTTTTAGCCAGAGATACCTTGAGTGTATGAGTGTATGACAACCAGAAAATGAACGTTTTTGTCTTCATTTGTATTGGGGTGAATACTTAGGGACATTTTGCTCTGTTTTGTTTGGATTCAGGAAATATAATAAGATAAATTATATTGCCCATCCTCTCAGGATACCTGAAATCAGTGTTACAAGTACCCCAGGCACATCGTTTTTCCATTTCTGAATCATAAACCCCATAAAACCGATGCGAGCTTTGGATCTTCCCATGTTTCTCCATGGCGCTGAAACCTAAAGATGTCCGAGTTCCACTCCCTGTGCAACTGATACTCGACTGCCATTGGCTAGTCTGCGTTCGAGGGGAGGGGCTTACCGATAGGTCAATTGTTCTTACACACTTATTTCTAAACTTTTTTGGTGAGCTCAAATTTTCATAACATGACATTAATGTAGGCAAAGATTAACCATCTTGGA
The DNA here is from genome assembly GCA_036784905.1 of Acrossocheilus fasciatus. Taxonomy (NCBI): domain Eukaryota; kingdom Metazoa; phylum Chordata; class Actinopteri; order Cypriniformes; family Cyprinidae; genus Acrossocheilus; species Acrossocheilus fasciatus. The sequence continues at coordinate 21,286,454 of CM071941.1, read as the reverse complement.
AAGTTTGTTTAGCTTTAGCAAGTACTTTTAAATGCATAGATTCACAGATTGCATTAAAGATGCAATTTTCTTGGCTAATTCTGATTTCTGATTTTTGCCGATACCGATTTTTGCCGATCCCGATTTTCTTTCTAAGAATTATATTTGACAGCATATAAAAACAAAAATGTTCCTTTTTTTCCCAATGCAAAAAAAATTATTTACATAATAAAATAAAAAATTTTCCCTAATGTGGACTAAGTTACAGATGTTCTCTCACTTAATCAACTCTAAAAATAAAGTGCTCTGTGACTCTGTGCTCTGTAGAAATGAGTAGCTGTATTAACAAAACAGATGCCACTTCCCACTATGTTTACAAATGGGCATTTTTTCCCTAATCTTATTAAATGTATGTGTAATCTTTCACATCAAATCAATTAATTCAGTTAGAATAATAAGAAACTGTTACCATTCAAATGAAATCAGTTTCAACAAACTCCATCTCTCCACAGCAGGAAACACAGAAGCTGCATCTGAAGTGGCATTAGATGTATTTACACAGACTGTTTGATGACGCTGAGGTGCCATAAATGCATTTACACCGCAAATGCATAAATGATGTTATAAGATTTGTTTTAAATAATTTTTAAATATACAAATAAGAAATGATGGGGAAAATGCAATTATACTTTTATGTAATATGAAACCAAACCACCAGTATTTGGCGGCAAATTGTTTTAATGAGAGAGTCATTTATTCATTCATTCAACCAATTCGTTCAAATGGCTGATTCATTCTGAAATGGACTGAAACTGAATCATTGACTCACTTGATTCATTCAAAAACGTGTATTAGCGACCTAATGAAAATGCTACAGTTTATACGTTGCAGTGCTCAAAAAAGCTAGGGCATGCATGAAGCTCTCTAACTATTAGGTGTGAAATTTTCAGATCCATTCTCTCAGTTTTCACCTCTACACCTCATTCAATGAAAATTAATAGGTTCATCTCACCTTCTTCCCTTCGGTGTTGTCTGCACTGACATAGGAGAGCTTGCGGCGCACATAGAAAAGCATATCATCCTGACGTGGTGCCCATTTCTCCATGAAGTATGTGGAGAACATCCATGTCCAGAACACTATGCGGTCATCCTTGAAGCATCCTTAACAAAAAAACAAGAATCCAGTTTAATACAATTAATTTCGTACAAGGCGTTTAATGCAAGTTCTACATTTTCATAATCTTTCATCAAAAATCCAGTGTCTTGTTCAATGCAATTGTACGTGTGATTGGTGACATCTTTATTGATACAAATGAGCCATTTAGATTTGTTCTATGTCAATCAATCGAGACTGAGAGTTGTTCAGAAACCTGGAACACTTCCAGATTCCAGCACCCTGTCAGCTAAAAAGGGACTGCCGTAGTGTTTCAGTAACCCCTAACATGACATTTACTTCCATGGTTATCAATCTACAAAAAAAAAAAAGAGAAATGATCACAGGACTTGGACTTCCACATCCTCATTTAGAAAGAGGAAGATACTGCTGGATATCTGATCGGTTCTGCCTGAGGATCCATTACTCAACAAGCTTAAAGGGATAGATCACAAAAAAATGGAAACCATCATTTACTTAGCCTCAAGTTGTTCCGCTGTATGAATTTCTTTCTTCTGCTGAACACATAAGATGATATTTTGAAGAATATAGGTAACCAAACTGTTGCTGGTCCCCATTGCCTTCCATAGAAAGAAATTCATACAGATTTGGAACAACTTGAGTGTGTGTGAGTGAATAGGCCCTTTCGCACTGCAGGAACCTTTTCATAGTACCGGAACTAATTGTGGAACTACCCACTTTTTGGCGTGTTCGCACCGCGGGAACTAGGAACTGTTTTAGTTCCCGGAACTCCGTTTGGAGGAACTAAATTAGCTCCTACTTCAGAGTAGGGTCTAAAACAGTTCCATAGGAACTATCGTGACGTACGTGTACGCTGATTGGCTAAACGCGTATGAAAACGCCCTCAACCGCCATGATTTAAAACGCCGTGTAAACACATACTGTGTAAACATCGCATCAACTTATATTTTGCAAGAATGGAGAAAAAGCGATAGATGGACGGACGCTTAAGTGCAGGCACTTTTGAACATTTTGGACTCCTTTCCGATCTTTCAATCGCTTGACGTATAGCCTAAGTTACGTCGACATTCCATGTCCATTATTGTGAACCCCGCGAGACACAACAAAAACACAGCTCCGATCACAGCGTCCTCCATCCTCCTGTTGTTGTTGTTCTTCTTTGTTTTCGTTGTTGAACGCCGCACACAAATGACGTCGCTGTCGACCGGCTTACGTCACTTCTTAGTACCCACTGTCGGTGCGAATGCAACCCTTTAAATGGTACTGGGAAATAGTTCGCGCAAAATCGTCCCAGTACTTTAGTACTGTACTTTTAGTTCTGGAACTAAAGCGGTGCGAAAGGGGCTATTGATAACAGGGTTTTCAGTTTTGGGTGAACTATCCCTTTAAGCTTGTTAAGTGCTGGATCCTCAAGCAGAACTGAACAAATATTTATCAGTATATAAATCTCACGACTCTATTTTAAATCCATGAGCTGAGATTACTTCAGACTTGTCCTGGTCAGTTAATTTGTTTGTTGTGAAAGATGAAGTCTATGAGATATCACAGTCCAGTATCTCTGACCTTTAAACAGACGCTATAGATCAACAGCAACAGACAAACGTCAACACTATCTGCCCGCCAGCACAACAACATTGCAACCTACATTATTTTTCTCTTCAGTTCTTTTAGAGTTACTGAAACTTTTCAGTTCTTCTAATAACAAATGGCTTCTATACAGCAAAACTTCTATACAATTTAATCAGAGTAGATTCATTTGAATTGGAGATTCATAAGTAATTTGAGTAATTTTGTAAAGGCCTTAAGGTCTAATTTTAATGTTCAGGGGCTTTTGTCTAGGGCTGCAAAATGATTAATCGTGATTAATCGCATTCAAAATAAAAGTTTGTTTACATACTATGTGTGTGTACTGTGTATATTTATTATGTGTATATAAATACACACACATAGATGAATATATTTTTTAAAATTTGTATGTATACAGTATATATTTAATACTTGTATATAATTTATTTTATATATAAATATACATATTTTATATGTATGTATGTGTGTATATATATATATATATATATATATATATATATATATAACATATTTTTCCTTAATATATGCATGTGTGTGTATTTATATATAATGTGTACACGCACATGTATGTAAACACAAACATTTATTTTGAATGCGATTAATCACGATTAATCGTTTCACAGCCCTACTTTTGTCCACTGGTAATTTGTGGAAATATTTTCAATATTTTCTTGGGTACATCATATAGTTTCTAAGTTACTATTACCGTCTAATTCCTAGTACTGAGTAAGATCATCACAGATCTGTTCCTTAAACAGCTTGCTTGGTTAATTGGATTATTTCAGGATAACTTGGCATAAAGTTGCAATATTTACTGCTACAGATATAACAGGTTTCTGGTCCCACTTTATATTAGGTGGCCTTAACTAATATGTACTTACATTTAAATTAATAATTTGGTACAATGAACTTATTGTGTACATATAAGTACAATGTAAAAACATGTATTTTTAAAAATACGTATATGTAATTACATCTGTAATTAATTTCTGTAATTACACTGATAATTACACTGTTGACCCATCACTTACACCTTAACCCACCCTTAAACCTACCCATACCACCAAACCTGCCCCTAATCTTACCCGTATCCCACCTCAATAGCAGAAAAAAAGTGTTTTGCAATACAATATGACCACAATAAGTACATTGTACTTATTTTTGATGTAAGTACATAGTAGTTAAGGCCACCTAATATAAAGTGTGACCGGTTTCCTATATGATATCTTTAAATGGTAACAACTGGATGAAGGGATGCAACATTTTAAAATAAGTTTATTCAGTTAATTTAGTTAGTGGAGCTGGTTAATACTGTACCTTTACAACAGATTGTTGGTTAATGATAAAATCTACATTTTTGCCATTTTTAACATTTTATGTTGTGTGAATTAACATTGGTCAATGCATTATGAACAAGCACAATGAGCAATATTATAACTTAGCATTACATATATGATTAGTTTATAATACATAGCGCATTATTAACTAACATTAATGGAATGAACCATAAAGTGTTACCAGAAAAGACGCGTGCCATCAAAGACAGCAAGAGATACTAGACATGCCAGTTGTAACCAGAGGAAGATGTTCACAAAAGCAGAAGTGAGGAACTGTGCAAAACGCCAAACATTAACAGTGTGTCGCACAGCAAATGAAATATTTAAAAGGGACAAATCATCAAAGAAAGATGACAGAGAGAGAAGCACAAGGACCACATCGTAATCAAAGATGTTCTGAAAAAATGGCTATTACTTTCCTTTGTGCAGTCTAGCTCATTGGAGAGAAAAGAACTGAAATATCTAGAGTATAGGGTTTAGAATGAATAAGAGTGAGTCACTGAAACGTGTTTGTTGTGAGCTTAGATGATGAATTTGTGTGTGACTCAAGTTACTCAGTAATCACAAGAACTCTGACCCTGACAACAAGACAGTAGCAATATGTGACCCTGGACCACAAAACCAGTCTTAAGTCGCTGGGGTATATTTGTAGCAATAGCCAAAAATACATTGTATGGGTCAAAATTATCCATTTTTATTTTATGCCAAAAATTATTAGGATATTAAGTAAAGTAAAGAAATATCTTCATGTTCCATAAAGATATTTAGTGAATTTCCTACCATAAATATATAAAAACTTAATTTTTGATCAGAAATATGCATTGCTAAGAACTTCATTTGGACAACTTTAAAGGTGATTTTCTCAGTATTTAGATTTTTTTGCACCCTCAGATTCCAGATTTTCAAATAGTTGTAACCGATAGTTGGACCCAATTTAAAATATTGTCCGATCCTAACAAACCATGCATCAATGTCAATTTCGAAAATTGACACTAATGACTGGTTTTGTGGCCCAGGGTCACACATGAGAGCAGCTATGGCATCTCTCCTTAGGGAATTTTCAGGATTTCAGTACAGAAAAGCTGGTTTTAATGGGGACAAACAGGTACACTTTTACAATATGAACCAACCAGAGTCAGTAGAACCTCAACTTGCCCTTAAATTACCCTGTAGAAACCACCTAACATGACCAAAAAAATCATCAAAACCCTTGCCAATAGGATGGAAAATCCCCAAGCCAAAGGAAATGTCAATGAAATTAATCAGCCAAAATGTAGTTTAACAAGGAATTTTATAAACATTTGGTCTAGTCGGCATTATACATTACACCGCCATGCTATTTTCAACAGGTGTTAGCTAAGAAAGTTGATTATTATGATTTAATCAACCATAAAAAAGTATAGAAAACACTTTTGACATGTTATCTGATTACACTGACTGACAGACTAAAGGATAGATAGATAGATAGATAGATAGATAGATAGATAGATAGATAGATAGATAGATAGATAGATAGATAGATAGACAGATAGATAGATAGATAGATAGATAGATAGATAGATAGATAGATAGATAGATAGACAGACGCTGAAAGGAGTAGACAGGACTATGACATCACAGGCGCGAGAGAGAGCGGCGGCGGCGGCTCGTGAATTATGATGTCATAGAGGAGCATCAGAAACAAAGCAGATGACCGCGGCCTGTTTTCGCCTTTGATCGTCAGGATAAAAGCGAGTTCTGCGGACGTGAATGAGGACAGGAGCTGTGGCAGGCTCGAGTGTACTGACCCAGTCCGCTGAGGTCCTGTCTGACGGTCAGGCGGTTCCGCTCGTCCGCGATGGCCTTCAGCATGTGCTGCAGGGACTGGTCCGGTTCGGCGGGATCATCGCTCTGACCCGAGAGAGCTGCCATGATGCGCGCGGATGTCATGACACGATCTCACCGTACATGACACAAGCCGAGCACAACAACACCAGCGCCGCTCTGCACTTCCGTCAGCGGCGACGCTTCGCGTCGCGTCGGGAACACCCCGTGCTCGGCCCGTGATGTCACGCCGTAGGGCGTCACTTAAAGGGGGCCACTTCTAATATTGCGTCTCACCCATAGACTGTAAAAAACAGGTCTCACCATAGGTGTTTTATATGGAACAGTAAATTCTTTCTTAATTACCTGTATATATATATGTATATGTATATATGAATATATGTTAAAAATGAAAATGTGAATACATTTTTAAAATATATACTGGTTGTGTGTATTTATATAGGCTATATACATAATAAATATACACAGAACACACACATATATTTTGTAAACAAACAAAAAATCGTTTGACAGCACTAATTATTAGCTTTTCATTAAACTCATAACCCCCCTGCAGTTCCTTCAAAAACCCAGTAATCAAAAAGTAGTCTGATTAGGTTACATTACTTAAAAGGTGTAATGTAATACATTACGTTACTAACTAATTTGGAATCAGTAAGGGATTACAATTTGTAAGTAGGCTAATCTACCCAGCTCTGTGTCTGTCTGTCTCTGTCTGTGTCTGTGTGTGTGTGTGTGTGTGGGGGGGGGGGGGGGGGGGGGGTTGTTGACGTGACATGGCATTTTCACTGTCCCACAAGATAAAAATGAATATAATTAATATTGTCGTTATTTAAAATGCAGTCTTTGGTTAAACATTTCTTTGTCCTACATGGACCATTTGTTATAAAAGCTGCAGTGTTATTCGATTTTCTAAATTTTAGAGCCAAATCTCAAAATTGTCCTATGGTGTGACTGTCTCAAGCATGGTTCAATAAATTACAACTTTTATAAATGAGAAAGAAAAGCATAAAAATGTTAATAAATACCTCCGGCATAATTGTACAAGTGTCTATTTTAGTTAATGGCAATCATTTTTTTTCATCCATATATTTCTGAAAGTGTAGGAACTTGATACATTTTGTGTCTGAAAACCATGTCCTCTGGTGTGACACCATATCCTGATTTTAAATCGGCCAATTCCAGAGAAGACTAATTAGTTGAAGAACCCCATTCATGATCATGTTACTGAAGCCCCCCATGACATGTGCACATGGTCAACTTTTTTTCTCAAAATTGTTCAAATATTTAACTTTTTTGGAACCACTACAAAAATGTTACGTTTTGTTGTCCTTTGGTGTGACACCCCTAAATTATATATATTTTTTAATCAAAAGCTGCATGTTAAACTACATAATCATGGAAAATTATGCAAATGTGTCTTGCTAACCGCTAATGACAGGTTAGCTTGGTATAGAAAGGTCATTAATTGACAGAAAAAGGCTGAAACCATCCTGTGGTGTGACAGAATATGTCCTCTGGTGTGACGCCTGTACTGTCACACCACAGGACAAAGATGGGCAGAGGACAAGGTATCTTTAAAAAGCATTTTAAACAGTTAAATAAGATTTGTTTAACTTCTTTTTATTCTTTTTTGATCATTTTCAGTGTTCTTAAATGCAATAATTACATAAATTAAACTATATTCTGATGTTTTTACAGAAAACTTTTACTGTTATAAAGTGTCATGAAAATAAGCATAAAATGTGATACTTTGTTTTCACACACACAAAAAAAATCATAAGATAGGCACACTGGAAATGCAAATTCACTCTCTGCCACTCTTTGCTTTAGGAGCAAATATAGCGGCTTATCTGGTAACTGCACACAAAGTAGTACTCATATACGTTGCTTTATCAGGCATTTTATTGGCAAGATGAAATGAAAATGCCAGTGATGTGTTTCATTCATATTCATACACATGTGAGCACAAATACAAGCACACACAAGCACACACACCCTCCCACCACACACTCGAATGCAATCATGCACACATATACAGTATCTGCAGTGCACTCATACATTATACATGTATATGGCTACACATTTATATGACCTAATAAATAAATATAGACTGTAAGCACTGAAATAAATGATAAAATCTGAAGACTATTTAATATTTCTGTTCAATAAAACCATTCAAGTGTAAATTATATCATAATTTTAATAAAACATACAAATAAGGCTGAACCTATAGGCTATATAGGCCTATAGGCAGAATTATACCCTTTGGTGCATGACGTCCACTGTAGTGGACCGATATATTTTCTGTCACAGAAAAAAAATGTACAAGAGAAATATTGTTAAAATCTGGATGAATCTATTTCTGACATCCTATTTAACTGAAAAATATTTTCCTGTACCTGTCTGGTTTTCTGAGAATAAAAGTATTTAACACTTATTCCCAAGGTACATGGTGCACCCCCTTTTCCCGCCGCCATCTTGAATATATTATGCAATATCTCAAAACAAAAAAATAGATAAAAATACAACAATTAAATGGAATTGTAGACAACACTTTGGGGGTTCGCCAGTTGGTGGTTGGGACATGATGCTACATCCTAAATGGTTCAAAATGGCTTCCAAATGTGCATGGCTTCCAGCATGTGTGTCCACTGTAGTGACCTCGACCTGTAGCCTGTCAGGCAGGGCAGTGATACATTTTGGTAAACACTGGAAAACGCAATAGCCCCAGGACCGAGCCCTGCTATTGAATTCCATGGTGTTCTGTATCAGGAGATAATAAAAAAATAGCTGGTCCTTGGAAAGTCTTAAAATTTGGAAATAAGGCCTCAGATGAACAATATCATATGACATATCACACCGTGTCATTATTTGATTAACTAAAATAAAGCCAAGATGGGTATATATGTGTGACAAAGTTAGGACACCCTAGGATTCAGTTGCCTGTTGCACTTTTAGCAGCAATAACTTGAAGTAATCATTTTCTGTATGACTGTATCAGTCTCTCACATCATTCTGGAAGAATTTTGGCCTACTCTTCTTTACAACGTTGCTCCGGTTTATTGAGGTTTCTGGGTATGTTTATACACAGCTCTCACCACATGATTTCAGTCAGGATGAGCTCTAGACTTTGACTCGGCTTTTGCAACACCTTGATTCTCTTCTTTTCAGCCGTTCTGTTGTAGATTTGCTGGTGTGCTTGGGATCATTGTCCTGTTGCATCACCCAATCTTGGCCAAGCTTTAGCTGTTGAACGGATGTCCTCACATTTGACTCTAGAATACTTTGGTATACAGAGGAGTTCATGGGACTGGAAGGTGCCAAGGTGTTGTGGCTACAAAACAAGCCCCAAATCATCAGCCCACCACCAGCATGTTTGACTTTTGGTATGAGGTGTTTGTTTTCACCAAACGTGCTGCTGTGCATTATGGCCAAACATCTCCGCTTTGGTGTCATCTGTTTAAAAGACACTGTCCTAGAAGTCTTATGGTTTGTTCAGATGCAACTTTGCAATCCTAAACCTTGCTGCCAAGCTTTTTTAGATAGAAGAAGCTTTCTTCTAGCAAGCCTTCCAAACATGCCATACTTGTCACATATTTTTCTAACTGTACTGTCATGAACTTTATCATTTAACATTTTAACTGAGGCCTGTGGAGCCTGTGGAGCCTGTGGTGAAGTTCTTGGGTTGTCTGCCATTACTTTGAACGTTACACGGTCTGATCTTGGGGTGCATTTGCTGGGATGTCCACTCCTCTTGTCTGTTTTGAATGTCTTCCACTTGTGAATAATCTACCTTACTGTGGAATGATGGACTTCAAATTGTTTGGAAATAGCCTTATTACTCTTCCCAGATTGATGGCAGCAACAGTTGCTTCTCTAAGATCATTGCTGATGTCTTAACTCCTTGGCGTTGTGTTAACACACACCTGAAGGCTCCAGACCAGCACAATACCAAAAGATCTGCTTGTATAGAGGTTCTCACACTCGCTGATGATCAGTTAATCAAAGGCATTCGATTAGCAGTGTCTGATTGCTACTTACCCTCTTAATTCTTAAGTTAACAGTAAGGGTTTCCTAATTTTGTCACCCATGGCTTTTCCATTTTGGCTTTATTTTTGTTAAATAAACAATGACACTGTGCAATATGTCTTCTTCTTCATCTGAGGTTTTATTTTCAAAATTTTAAGACCTGGAAAGAACATTTTTTTATTATGTCCTGATAAGGAAAACCTTATGTTGTTTATTGGCTATTTTTCATATTAATAATTAACATGCAAGAAACTGAGCAGTCTCAAACAAAGGCAACTGAAACTAACATGCAGTTTCTTCAGTGTTTTTATTTAGATTCTCTGTGCTCCCCTCTTGTGTCTGAACCTTGTATTACATTAATAGTTTGCTGGATGTATTTGAATGTGTTTGATATACAGGCTTAATAAATATTAATACATTGGTATTAATAGTTATCAATATTGATAATAATAACAGTAATGATTGGTAATTAACATACTTTAAGCATTTTCTGTTAAATAATTTAAACCACACTGTCCCTTTTTTTTATCACATCGCAATTTAATCATTTGTTATAATGTCTCTAACGTTCTATCTAAAGTGCATTCGATTTTTTTTTATAGTATTTCTAAAAAGAAAAGGCACAATTTAGACTGTAATTTCAGTAAATTGTAAATTGAGTTTTCTAATTTGCCGACAATAAATTGTTCTTATGTGATTTCCAATTATATTTAAAATTCACGGCACTGATGTTACTGGTTTATTTCATATTTACTATATTAGCATTCTGATTTCATATCCTACAAAAAGCAAAAAATGACAGCTGTCTGAAATATTTCATTTTTTATATCAATTGATGCCACATTAATTCAGAAAATGACATTTCAAATTCTTTTTCAACAATCTATGCTTTAAGTGGTTAGCAGATACAAAGAAAATGCAATGAATGTATGAAATATTCAAATGGTGTGCTGCATTTGTTTCGCAATGTAACATCATGTATGCGATAGTAAAATAAGCGGCAAAGACATGACACACTTTAATTCATAAGCAGTTTTATCAGTGTTATCCTGGACATGTGGCTGTTTATATTCATATTAAACACACACATCAATCAGCTAGTGTGCACATACAGCTCAGTACATCAGTACTCACGTACAACCTCAGAAAATACTGAAAAATAATGACACCGCTCCAAAGCAACCATCTCATTATCAGTAGTAACACTGCCACCTATGAAACTTGTATGCACAGAAGGGCATAAGGCTTCCACATCAGAACATATCAGCACATTATTTAGTACAGTGACATGGACGGTTTCCAAATAAATGCAAAACAAACTGGATGGTTGGAACATAGTATCCTTCAGAAGATTTTACTTCAGAAAAATCACACATAAATGTTGTCCATTATTAACTTCATCTGCTGGTTTTACTTCTTACGTAGTAAATACAGGAGACTGGGGCTAGTTGTCACAGGGAATATTGTAATTATGGAATACCGGTTGAACAAGTGAAATCAAAAGTACGCTGACATTTGTCATTTTTTTAATGGTTTTTGTGTGTATAGGTGCATGTCAAAATGCTTTAAGAAGAAAAGGCATTTAACAGCCTAACACATTACTTCATACAGTATGACAACATGCCCCTGTATTGAATTGACTGTTTTTGTTTCCAGGACAGTACTGGTGAAAATATCTCAATAGTTTTCTCAAGACTTTAAGGTTTATGTCTATACAGAAACTGACTTAAAAATAAACCCACCCTGAGAAATAGTCACTAAAGTAAAAAAAAAACTGACAACTAGCCCAGGTCTGTTCTAATGGACCTGTAATTCTGAATATGAGTAGCACACATTCATTGCGTTTTTTTTCACAGATTCTTTTTTTTTTTTTTTTAATCTGCTCGTATTAGGCCCGCAACTTACTCCAAGCAAGTATGTAAACAAACACTTCTTCCAAAAATGATCACAATGCAATTGGTAATGCAATGCAAGTGCGAGTGCGTTCTCAGCTTTGCCACAAGGGGCTCTATAGAACATAAGCGTGAACGGTCTATGGTCCGTTCCAACCAATAAAATAACACTAAATAAAGCAGCAGTCCTGTGGGTGAGGTCAGCTTATAAAGATGATCTCACAGGCATACTGTAATGCACACAACACAGACTGTAGCCTATTAAAAGCACTTCATTGATTCACACGTACGCTGCCGAGATGCAACGCTGTTGAAGAACGCATCAAGTTCTAAATATTGTGTACAAACATCTTCAAAATATCTGGTTCACAAAAATTCACAATCATAAATGTGATAAACTGCTGAATGTCAGTATAACATCAGACAGGAAACGTTTTAGAGACGTATGGCATAAGAAAACTGATACATAGATGTCTCGGCAACGTTGAGTTTGTGTGCTGTCAGGGTGGCAAAAAAGGCAAAATATCAACAGGAGCCTGAGTCAGACATGTTGTTGGCTGATAGTCTGCGTACAATGTAACTACAAAACACACTCATGACACGTTCTGCTACTGAATCAGCATCAACTCCACTATCTTTAACAAATTATGAAAAAAAAAAAAAAATGAATAAGTCTGTTAATTAAGCCTGTATTTAAGTGCATAAGTCTGTTAGTGTGGTGTGTGATGCCCTCTGATGGAGAATGATAGTCAGTTACACTTAAATAACCATCTCTAATGTGTCAATGATGTGTTCACTTTGGCCTCTCATTACGTATTATTGCCAGTCCAATGAATGAAGATCCCTGTTTATTACATTTGTTCACATCTGCACTAAGAATGAACACATATCCAACTACTTCACCACACACAACTGTCAACACTGAGAAAAAAACCTTGAATCGAGAGAGAGAGAATAAGAATGAGAGAGAATAAATTGTTGTAAGCTGTTGGAGCAAATTGTTGATATAAAGAAAGACAGACAAACAGATATGAACAGATTGTTAGATGGGCAGATCACATAAAGACAGAGTGAGAGCAAGAGAGACTGTATAAGTAGTATATAAAAACAGAGACATGGTTAGATTGTTCAACAGTTTGCTAGACAGAGATATAAACTGACAGATTGTTAGACAGACAGACAAATATAGCCATTGTTAAACAAATATCATTGTCGGCACAGACAGCCTTGTGGGATGCGTCCTGACATAAAGCGGCATTGTGCTACAGGCGTCCCGAGTTCAAATCCCAACTCGAGGACTTTTACCGATCCCGCCCCCCTCTCTTTCGCACTTCGCTTCCTATCATATCTGGGCATATCAGTTGCATAAGTAATTTTTTTAGTAATTTTTTTCTTTAAAACTGGTCATAATTTTTACAATTTAGTTACATAAAAGTATAGATTAGTCTAAGTTGAATCCAAAAATTAGACTGATTACCTCAAACTTGTACCTAAAGGCTAAGCTTATGGAACTGCCACGTGATCTGTCTTATCATAATAAAGGCAAAACGATGCCAAAAAAAAACAAAAACAAATACTGTTATAGACAGAGAGAGAGATATAGACAGATTGTTTGATAGAGAGACTGTTGAGATATAGATGGACTGTTAAAAGGAAAGAGACAGAGAGAGATGCAGACAAACAGATGTAAACAGATACAGATTGTTAGATAATGAGACCGACATTGTTAAAGATATAGCCAGACAAAATGGTAGAGAGATAGACAGATGCTTAGATATAGTTTGTTAGAGATATAGAGAGATAGATAGTGTTAGATAAAGGGGTAAACGGTGTTAAACAAATATAGGCAGAAAAACAGGAGAGAGATATAGATGTTAGACAGGAAGGTGTAGACAGATATAGAAAGAAATATTGACAGATGCTTAGAAATAGAGGCAGAGAGAAACGCAGGCAAATATTTAGAAAGCCAGAAAGATAGACAGGTTGACAGAATGACAGACAGATTCAAGGCTTTAATCTGAAGTGCATCAGTGTTGTTGTCCATCATTTACAAGTAACAACAGACCTTATTTACTCTAGAAGTTGTCATTTGTGGGATCTGGTTGCCTTCCCACAAAAGTTCATTAATGACTTCTAATCAGCAGTTTATTTCTCGGCACCTTTGTCAAACACCACTGATAAACATCTTATCGGATCCCTGAATGAATGGATGATCACGAGCCGTGCCTCCTAATGACCCTGCAATCTCAGTTTCACTGAACACATCCATAAAGGCGCTGTCACACAGCACTCCTTCATCAGCTCATGGCAGTTATTTTATCGGTTCGCTGAACAATGTGCTCGGCTAGCTGTTGTTATCCACTGTCATGTATTTGAGCGCGGCGAAACCGTAGCGCCGAGACATATTCTGCTGAAACTCCTCCTTCAGCGTCTTCAGACAAGCACGGTACTGTTTGTTCGAGCGGAACTTGGTGATGTCAAAACTGGGAGCGTGGGGCATGTGGATCATGTAGGCGTTGGGCAGAACCACAAACTCGTACTCCTGAAAATACAACAAAGATCAGTCAATTCACAGAAATTAAGACCATCAACTAAACAAAAAGAGATTTAATGCAGCCTTTTTACATAACAAAGCATAAAATATTACTGAAACTGTCATTCATAGCTCAAGACCATGTAATGTGTATATGTGTATTTATATATACATAATAAATATACACAGTACACACATATATTATGTAAACAAAAACTTTTATTTTGGATGCGATTAATTGCTTGACAGAACTGTTCTTAAAGGAACACTCCACTTTTTTTGGAAATAGGCTCATTCTCCAACTCCCCCAGAGTTAATAAGTGGAGTTTTACTATTGTTGAATCCATTCAGCCGATCTCCGGGTCTGGCGATAGCACTTTTAGCATAGCTTAGCATAGATCATTGAATCCGATTAGACCAGTAGCATCGCGTTCAAAAATGACCAAAGAGTTTCGATAGTTTTCCTTTTTAAAACTCGACTCTTCTGTAGTTATATCATGTACTAAGACCGGCGGAAAATGAAAAGTTGCGATTTTCTAGGCTGATATGATTAAGAACTATACTATTTATTATAAACACGCAGGTTTTCCTTTCACAAGACATTAACTGATGAACTCGTGTGGATTACTTGTGGATTGTTGTGATGTTTTTATCAGCTGTTTGGAGAGGATCCATTAGTGAGTAAGTAATGTAATGCAAAATTTCTACAAATCTGTTTCGATGACATCTTGGACTTGGACAGGGTGAGCAAACTGTCATTTTTGGGTGAACTATTCCTCAAAAGAATATAAGTGTTACCTGAGCGTCCAGCTCCATGATGTGAGCTACTTTATTCCACCCAAAGCCCACGAAGCGCCGGTCGTACTCTGGGCTTTCTCTTCTGACCATAACATACGGCTCAAAGTCGGCCTCCCACTGAACTCGGTATGGTGTTGTAGCAGTTCTCCATTTGGCAAAGTCTGTTGGAGCGTGACCTTTTGTCCAGACATGATATCTGTGGACAAGCAAATTACTTCAATTTATGATATTATTAACTAATTAAAGTCAATATTAACTTTATCAAGTCATTGTAAAACTGTAAAGAATTTACTAAATAAATAAAATAAGTTTGTGATTAGTTGGTTTGGTCTGATTTAAAAGAATCATGAACGATTCAATCGCATCTGAGAAAATCTCATCTGCCATTACTTTTGAATTAAATCTTTTGAGAATTTTTTTTCTTAGATTAATCACCTGAATGTGAACAGTGTGCCCATGTCGAGCTGTGACAGGAGCTCTGCTTTTGATTTGGGAAAGGACAGCCGATAACGCAGAGTTTCAAATGCCGGAACCACAAGAGCCTTTTTAGTGTTCCCCATATCAAGTTGAACAACCGATTTTCTGAGACAGAAACAAGATGGATTACTTGTGGAATGGATTGTAATGGATTGTACTCTTGTACACATCACATTCACAACCTAAGAACATTTTGTTGGCACCAAAAATGAAAAACATGCTTTAATATACCGTATATGGTTTGACACTCTTCTGATTTCAGAGCAAAATGAGTTTTGCAATCAGCTTTCATCAGATACAATAGCATTCACTTAGTATCTTACTTAACTTTGTTTGAAGCAAACCTGCACTCCAAAGTTTGTTTTCAGTTGCAGATCTGTGTACGATTTTCTCCCCTTAATTTTTTCCCCCTCACATCATATTTAACAAAGTGAAAATTTAAAAATGTTTTTAAGCACATTATTTAATCAGAGGCAAATTCCTCCTTTCTTTATCAGTATTACATTGTTATATTGCCAAGCTCAGTTATTGAACACTGTTTTAGACTATTTTCTTTAAAGAAAAAAAAAGCAATATACGCAGGGGCATTAAGTGCAAAAATATGATTTGTTGAAATAAGTAACATTTTCAAACACTAAATTATTAAAAAAAATATTAACAAAAATCATTCACAAATTGCACCTGAGAATGACCCACATCGAGTTGAATACTAAAATGAAATGTTCTTTTGCACAAAACGTTTTAAAAAAGAGAACTGTCATGTTTTATTGATTTATTATGTGTGAGATTTATTATGGAGAACACCAAATGGAGTGACAGTACCAGAATTTACTTAGTTCCTTTGAAAATTATGTTATTAGTTGAAAATTATCAGTTGTGATGAGATGAAACCAAAATTGACCAACATTGTTTTATCATTCTAAATTTAGGTTTTGTCTCACCTGAGGTACTCATAGAGTCCATACATGGGCAAAAAGTCAATATCCGACAGAAACATGTAGGGTGTGTTGACCTGCCCCATAGCAACATTACGCAGCAGGTTAACAGGGTAGAACTGGCCTTCTTTATAGACTATGTGGTATCCCACATTGCTCCTGCTCATCAGGACCTCAGAGCCCTGAGCGTATCGCAGAAACTGCTGGGCTTCAGCGTCTGAGAGGTAGAGGGCCAGACTGATGGGCCCTTCCCAGTGTTTACAGATGGCCTCTAGCATCTGAAGTCTGGAACAAAGAAACACTCCAGTAACTGACCAAAAAGATATAACATACAATTTTATACAGTGGGTCTGAAGCCACACACATTTGATTTATATGCTTCTGCTTCAATGACAAAAGCTGGTGCTGATGTGAACGGTTTTGGAGCTTATACTGGATATATTTCTTTTATTTGTCAGCATATCATTCCTAGATACCTTATGGTGTTTACATAGTAAAAAAACAACAACTATTCATAACTTTACGTTTAAGTATTTCATATAATGTCAATTCTCTGATATTTTAGAGTGTGGTTCATTATGATGCAGCATATTAACTTCGTGTGGCAAGTTAATCGGTGTACCAATAAATAATTTTATAGAGCATTCATATTTTTATTCATTTATAGTCTGTATAAAAGCATAACTAAACAATATATAAATCGCTACAGGTCATACCCTAATATTTCCAGGTTCTCTCAAAACTGTGGAAAAGTATACACAACAAATTGACATATTAAATGTAAATAAACTGCAATTGTGTCCCTCAGAGCCTCACTTTCATTCAAGTCAAACTTGATGTGGCATCTACTCTGACAACCTTATTGCCCTTGAGTGCTGTAACTTGGCTGTCAAAGAGGCTATGCCCTCAAAGATGACAATGAATTGTATCCCACAGTGTTGACAAGGGCGATAACCCTCTGCCACTGGCAATGACTGATGCGTAGGTTATCTGGGATTCTGGAGTAGCCCATACATGCCTGACTAAACAGCCAACACTCATTACACTGATCGCAAAAGCTGTGAAGCTTTGACTCAGTACATTTCAATCAGGTTTATTTCCAGAAGCAATTTGCCAGTTAATGTCATCAGTGTGATTAATGATGACAAAGCAGCTTATTTAAAATGAGTTCAGCCCAAAGCGTGAATGCCACTGAGTATGATCAGAAGTAGATTATAGGATACAGTGTGGTTAATTTAGCAGCAAACTAATCTCAGTGTTCTTTTACAACATTAACACAACCACTGTTACGCCCGTTTCACACCGCAAGCATGAGCAGCGCTTCAGCGTAACTACAGCGTCACTGCAGCTGCAGACTCGCCAGAGTATTCACACTGGAAGCGTTTGTTCAGCGTCACAGCAGCGGCTCCAAAGCGACATATTTCTTTACAAAGACAACTATAAATTCGTTTTTAGAAGTTGGTCAGTTATAAACTTATAACAGTTATAAAGTCTTGGGGATTCGCTTGTAAATGGTAAACAACAAAAACATCTCCTGTTTCAGTCATACTCAAATATAGAAAGTGCTGTTTATACTGTATTTATTGTTATTATTATTTATTTTTTTTAATAATATATACTTTTACCCATACTCTCCATTTCTTATAGAAGCTGTCAATAATGAATGAATAATGAATTTCTTATGTAGGCCTACTGTATATACTCCATTGTAACCTGAGAAAGATGAATTGTTCGTTGTGAGTTTGATAAAATGCTTTAAGTTATAATTTGCTTATGGCAATTAAAAATGAAAAACAAGTTAAAATGGGTAAATCTTATTTATCATATTTTTGATTGTTCATTTTCTTTCCTGGCATATTCCAATTCGTCTTAAAACACACTAGACATACTTATTCTGTGCATTTTTAGCACGTTTTGTGTGAAATCATATTTATTTTGTCCATAAAAAGTGTGCTGTCACTTTAATTGAGCGTGAGCGGCGCAGCAAAAATAGCCTCGGCGCCGAAACCACTTGACGCTCACGCGCTGCTCCTGCTGCCGGTGTGAATGCACTCATTTGTTAACAGGGGCGCCGAAAAAAATACGCGCTGCTCATGTGCCGGTCACGCTTGCGGTGTGAAACCGGCGTTACAGTTGCATTCAGTTTAAATAACATTCCATTTCCTTTGCATCAACAAAACTGTAGGACTTATGAATATATAAACCATTTTTGGCCATATCTATGAAGTCCCTAAAGCGACATTTGTCATTAAGGACAATTGAAAGCATTTCAAATCTTCAAAAACAACTGGTAACACTTCAGTATAGGCACCGATTCTCACTTGTTGCTTATTAACATGCCTATTATTAACATATTGGCTGTTTATTAGTACTTTTATAGCACATATTCTGCATCCCTAATCCTATCCAATACCAAAACTTAACAACTACATTACTAACTATTAATAAGCAGCCAATTCGGAGTATATTTGAGACAAAAGTTGTAGTTAATGGTTTATTAATAGTGAGAATTGGCCCTTAAAATAAAGAGTGACCAAACAGCCTTAGATTATTTATTATTAAATTAGCAGTCATGTTAGAAAATACAGAACCCTCAATGTGAAACCCTCTTTCACATGTGAACAAGAAAAATTCACACAAAAATAAAAATAAATAAGCAGTTTACAAAGACTTTTTTTTAGCACTGCAAATGTCTCGTATGGTGCTCCCTCTATAGACTTATTTAAAATTATTTTATTTATTATTTTATATAAAATGTATTTATTAAGAATTATTCTCTGTCCAGTTGTATTAAAGGTCACACTTTATTTTAAGGCTTAATTCTCCCTATTAACAAACCATTAACTATGACTTTTGCCTCAATAAACTCCTAATTGGCTGCTTTTTAATAGTTTGTAAGGTATTTAAGTTCAGGTATTGGGTAGGATTAAGGATGTAGAATATATATAGTCATGCTGAATATCTGCTTTATAAACACTAATAAACAGCAAATATGTTAATAATAGGCATGCTAATAAGCAACTAATCAATAGTGAGAATTGGTTCCTATACTAAAGTGTTACCGTATTTTTTTAGTACCATAGCAGTACACAGTATGATAACTGTCAATTATGACCATGATATGCCAGAAAATCAGGGTACCGCTTCATCCGAGTGTTAACATGACTGTTTAAAGCTCCCTGTAAATAGTGCTGTCAAATGATTAATTGCGATTAATTGCATCCAAAATAAAAGTTTTTGTTTACATAATATATGTGTGTATACAGTGTACATTTATTATGAATATACAAATACAAACACATGCATGCATATATTTAAAAATATGCTATGTTTATATATTAAATATATTTATATATAACATAAAATATAACAATATGAATATATAAATATATAAATGTAAATATTTTCAAAATATATACTGTATTGTGTGTATTTATATATACATAATAAATATACACCGTACACATACATATATAATGTAAACAAAAGCGTTTATTTTGGATGCGATTAATAGCGATTAATCGTTTGACAGCACTACCTGTAAAAATCCAATTTTTACAACTTTGTTGCTATGATGACAAAAACCCTAAATACACTGTAAAATCATGATTTAAACAGATTTAATAAACAAGTTTTAAATAACGAATTACTATGTGCTTTTATAAAATTATAAGCTACACATTTATGCTTTAAAATACTCTAATTTTCTTTAAACAAGGGACAAATTGAAATGACTTTTTGTTAATCAACATTATGCCACAAAAGCTGTCGATTGAGCTTAACTTGTATAAATGAACCCAAATATTCTCTAAGCCTCTTTTTAGCATCATGTATTAAATATCTGTCGGTGAGGTGATTTGTGCACTATTGATGTCTTTAAGAAAGTAAATGTAAGTATGTTTTCTTACCTGTCCATAGACAGCTGGGCCACCAGTGTCACGTCAGTGTTATCTAAGGCTGGTTCGTACTCATAGTGCAGGAAATAGACATGTGTGCGGTGGACTGTGAAGCGCTCCCGACGAAACTCATAACATGGGTCATCTTCATCCAGCTCAGACAGGGTCTTTTGGAGCTGCAGGAATATTAAGAAAACAAGTGTTATTCTGTCATGCTGCCTGAACAAAGGAATCATTGCAGACCTCTGCAACAATAAAACAGTGAGTTGAAACTCACATTCTCTGAGTTGTGGTCTGTTTCGCTGGGACAGCCAAAGAGCTCTCGCCTCAGCAGATTCCCATCATACTCCAGGAATGTCAGATAGAGATTCCTGAAGAACTCCACATGTTTGTTCTTTACACGCAGTTTCTTCGGAGAGTTCCAGTGAATCACCTGCACAATCAGATGCAGAAGTTCACAAATGTAGACTGTGCCTGACCTCTGTCTCAAACTGAACTGCTTGTGTTCAAACATTTCTACATTAAGCACACATGTATATACAAGTTGTTTGTCCTGGCAGCTAATAATCATAAAATTGTTGTTTGTCAAATTGTCACCTTGAGGTCGGACACATCTTTGTAGCACTTTTCGGAGCGGGTGTGATCCGACAGCTGAACATTCCAAAAGCAGGGCAGCTGGTGCACCAGGAACGGGTTCTGCTTGATCACAGCGTTGAAGATGTCCTGCAGGCACAAAGTTATTCTAAATGATTCATAAAACAGATTCTACGACTGCTAGTATTAAATCTTTTAGCAGAAATGTTCTTAATTTTCTAAATCACCTTGATAAAATGGTCCTGATTATTTACCCACAAATCTTTGATGACAATCAAATGCAGACAAACAACTTTCACTGTGATATGAAGTTCCTACATAAAATTATTTACATTAAAACATATTTCACCCAATCTTTGTGTTCCATATGTTCAGTAAGTATCGTGGGTTTAGCTTAGCAACTTAACATCAAACTCAACTGAAATAAACACAGCAGAGAAACTATGTATGATGCATGCAATATACCAACGTCCCTAGTGAGTTGCAAATTCTGTCATTAATTACTCACCCTCATGTCGAGCCAAACCCGTAACACCTTCGGTCATCTTCGGAACACAAATTAAGATATTTTTGATGAATTCTGAGAGCTCTCAGACCCTCCCATAGACAGCAAGGAGACTACCATGATCAAGGCACAGAAACGTAGCAAGGACATCGGTAAAATAGTACATGTGACATCAATGGTTCAACCATAATTTTATAAAGCTACGAGAATACTTTTTGTGTGCAAAGAAAACAATAATAAAAATGGCGGAAGACAGTAACTTGGGGAGAAAAAATGTTGAATAAATTATGTTATTATTGTTTTCTTATTGTTTTGCGCACAAAAAGTATTCTCGCTTCTTTGTAAAATTACGGTTGAAAATTACTGATGTCACATGGACTATTTTACCGATGTCCTTGCTACGTTTCTGTGCCTTCATCGCGGTAGTATCCCTGCTGTTCCCAAGATGAACGAAGGTCTTATGGGTTTGGAACGACATGAGGGTGAGTAATTAAGGATTTTCATTTTTGGGTGAACTAACCCTTTAATTTGTTAATATCTAAGACAGCAGGGCCGATCAAAACAGAGCTCATGTGTTTACCTGATCAGCGAGTGATGTAGACAGCATGCTCATGAGCTCTCTCTCTGCCGTCAGCCGCCACATCTGCTCCCACTTTAGCTTCCTCAAACGATCCAACAACAGCAGAATCACACCTTCAACACACATACAACATCATTTGTTGGCTATAACACTAATTCACACTTATAATATAGTGTCCGGTTCAAAATCACAAAAACATGGTTAAACTCTTTAAAAACATGTCTAAAACTTGTCCCTAATACCTCAGGTAAGTCAGATAATTAGAAATCTGGCTGGCGTACCGGTGTTAAAGCCTCTGCCCAGCGCTGGCCATGGCCGATGGTTCTTCCACAGGTTCCCCAGGTACCAGTCACTCTGATTCTCCACCAAACCAAGAACCTGCTGACCTTAAATGCACAAACACCCCCAAAGTGATATTAATGCATCTGTATTTAATGATCGGTAGCATCTAAGCTATGGTGAACTATAATGGACAAATATCTGTGTAGTTCGTTTAAACATTTCACATGTATTTTGGAAAGGAAAAAATCTGCTTTAAAACGAATGTACTCTTTTGTATTCATGTTGGATTCATATGGTTTTGGAAAACTTAAATAATATTTTCAACTATTTTCTTGATAATAGCGCCCAGAATCAAGTAAAAAAGAAAGTTTCCTTACACATTGAATACATGTGAGTGTATACATCTCAAAAGGTAAAAAGTAATTTGGGGAGTCGCACCACATGACATGAAGATCAGAACAAATGGTCAATAAGACAAGGACATCTCTAGCTTTCCTAGCATCTGTCCTTCAAGACACAATAATCAAATGTATTCAACAAAACAATACTAGAGTGTGTTGTTGTTTCTAAGCAACAGGATTTCATGTCAAAGGCTGGCACAGGTATCTGGTTGGTGATGTGTGTATATGCAAATCACGGGGCATTGCTCTGTTGATAAAGCCTCAGACATAAGATCAAATGTAGTTAGTCACAAAGGCTGGTTCATTACTGAAATCATTGATGTCTTTAACTGTGGTTGCTGTGGTCAGTGTCTGGTGGAATAATCTGTGACATTATTGATCTGAGCTGCAATCACGTGCTTCATTGAACATTAATGATTGTCACGTCTGACAAAACGTTGTCTTGTTATGGCAAGTATTTCTGTGGGATGCACGCAGTTTTTAATGGGAATCTTATGAAAGTTCTTGCATTATTTAACTCAAAACATTAGTGAAGTACAAATGACACTTTATCATTTCAATTGAATGTTAAGTCAAATATACCCTTGAACTTGTGGAAGACCACCCATAGCTCAGCGATGTCCGTGGCAAAGGTGATGTCAGTATCCAGGACGATGACCTTCTGTAGATCAGAGGGCAGCGTCTTGGTCAGCACCAGCTTCATTAGGCCGTAGATTCCAGAATAATGCTTGTTAGGGATCCAAGACACCTCAGACTGACAAACACAAAAAGAGCAAATATAAAAAAAATTAAATGAAATCAAAAACTTCAAGACACCAATAAAGAAAAAAGCAGGAAAGAAATAATCATGAAGGAACGCCAATGAATGTAACACCAGAGGGTAATAGTCAGGTTCTGGAAGTAAAAATGTTATAATTTTTTTAAAAGTCTGAAATTATTTTGGAAAGACTTGCATGTTCCCACCCGGACTAACCAGAATGGTTCTCATGCCAGAGCTGGTGCTCAGCTGGTGGCTTTGCAAATCTCTATCGGGGGAAAATATGCAGTGAAAGCTGCAGAGCATGTTAAACATGGACAAGTACATACAATTAAGTGTTACTGTATTTTTACATGTCGGACATTTGCATTCTGATTATTGATGCATAAATACGCACATTACAGAGCACCGGCGAAGTTAAAAAGAGTTGATTTAGAAATAGCAATTGCTATCACTTTGTTAAATGAATCTGAGCCTATTATTCCCTTGTACGATTAGCAATTATTAACAGTTTTGAATTTATGATTTGTGATATTGGTAGTATTGAAAGTAGGGCTAGGCAAAGAGTTCTTTGTATGAAAAAAGTATAAACAGGACAACAAAATTATAATAATATAAGCTGAATCCTCAGCAAAGAGCTGCCATAATCCTTGAGTGATCTACCAATTAAAGAAATTACCCTGGAAAACAGAAATGGAAACAGAGATCTCTGAACTCCCATGAAGCACAGTGGATAACTTAGTCAAATCAGGCTCTTTAAACTTTCAAAGTACTTTATATTTGTAAATAAATTTCCATTTCATCTTGAAATGTCTAGAAGTCAATAATTTCATAGTTTTACGCTTGTTATATTTGTTTATTTTTATTGCCATACCAGCATCTACTTCTGTAGTAACACACAGTAGTAATAAAAAATAAGAAAAACAAAAAGATTTTTCACTTCAATATTTGATAAAAATAAAAAATAGGTTTATAATAATGTCACATTTTTTGAAAAAAAAAAACATTCATTAGAGAACTAAAAAATGTTGCCTAGTGGCATTTAAAGAAGTTGTACATTCCAAAATAAGCTTTATAGACAGCAGTGTCTGACAAAAATGACATGTTTTTTGGTACATTACCTTTCAATAAAAACAAATGAGTAAGTCTGAAATAACCAATTCGGCAACTAGTGTAAACAGAGGTTGTTATGACTATATAATATGCAGTGATTCAAGTGATAAGGAGTTATTCATTCATAAACACTGCTTTTACTCTGTGATATGATTCATTTCAGAGCTGGTTGGTTTGGTTACGGAATCAGAATCTTTAAGAATCTTTTGAAAACCCTACATAGAAAATGAACAGAGAAAAATACTTTCATCATCAATTCTGCTGAAAAAGTGAGCTCTACTGAGCAAAGCAGTAGCCGTACAAACCTTCAGCTCATCAGCGTCATAAAAGTTGACGTGAACGGCCGGCACCATCCAGGTGTGGAAGAGATCAGCCAGGATCTTCCGAGCGATGGAGTCCGTGATGAAATGGAAGTGGAGTGGGTTACGTCTGGCACACAGAGAGAACAAATTTTTGTTTTTCTGTCTTTTAATATTGACTAGTTCACCCAAAAACTAAAATTCTGATATCATTTACTCACTTTTTATTATGTACAAAAAGCCAGGATATTCTGAAATTCACCTTCTATGCCAAGAAGGTCAATTAGTTTGAAATAGCATAAGGAATAAAAGATATCAATACCATTGCTTTTATCCTTACAAACTAAAATGAGTGTAATACTGGCACCACAATAAAGCCATAACCGCATAATAAAGTTATTTGACTGCATGTGATAAAACAGTGAAAAGTCATTTTATACACTACATTACAGAAGGGTGTATAAGCAGAGAGCAATATCAGTCAAGCTGATGATGAGACCTGATTCTAGCTTTACTACATTTTCCATTGTACTGTAGAAAGAAAGAATGGTCATTTCAGTCTGGTCAATAAGACTTGGAAAGTTTTTGAACTCTGTTCAAAAACTTACTGAGCTACATTGTTGTCTAAATAAGCATCAACTTTATAATGTAGCATCCTAGTTGATTACAAGAGCGAGTGGTAATGATATTTATCCTTGCAGATTTAAGAATGTATTGGGAAATCTTGGGAATTCTTTTTTATATACTAGCCCTGTTGTTTGGAATGAATTATCTGGTTGTATTTAGCAAATACAAGCTGATTGTATTTTTAGAACGGAAGTTTAAGGGATAGTTCACCCAAAAAGTAAAAGTTCTGAAAAATATCTTAATTTGTGATCCAAAGATGATCAAAGGTCTTACGGGTTTGGAGCGACATGAGGGTGAGTAATTAATGACAGAATTATCATTTTTGGGTGAACTCCCCATGACTGCACTCCATTTATGATTTGTTTGTCCATTTTTAAAATACAGAGGACCACAATGGAAATAAGCCTATGGCTTTTTATTTATATTATCCTTGACAGTTTTTGAAATGTGTATGAATTAGTCTTTATGGGTTTGTATTATGTTTTAAGTTTAAGTTTGCTCAAATGTAGGGAGCAGTGAAAATCCTATGAATGTGGACAGACACAGACTCCAAATTTACCTGTGAAACAGAACTGACTTGACCAGTGTGACAACATCTCTGCTCGCATTGTACCCCGCACACACAATGGCAATATGAATGGTCTGTGATGAGAAAGACAAGTAGTATTTAGAACAGTTTGAATCAGCATAGTCCAATTTGGAGTGGACGTCACAGTTACATCACGTGCAGCTGTGCATGCATTGTGGTGGCAGAAAAACACTGGTAACAAGTGGAGGGAAACAGGTAAAATCCATGGAATAAGAGAAACAGTTTTTTATTGTTGTGCCTTTGGATGTCAGAATTGGAATGCAAATAATTTGAATTGAATACTCTCATCAAAGATGTCATTTGAAGCCAAACGCAGACGTTTAAACGGACAGACTATGGATGAAACCTGCTCTGATTATTCTCCTTTAAAAAGCATAATTTTGATTTAAACAATAGGTCAACATAATATTCACATATGCAGTTTATAGAGGACATTGTATTAGCCCTATAGTTACAGCATTAAATACTATTTAAACCTTTAACATTTTACATTCTGACTTTTTTTCTGCGCAAATGCAAGTTTATATCTCCTACTTCGGACTTTATAACTCGATTTAACTCAACAATAGAGAGTTTGTCAATTCTGAGGGAAAAAAGCCAGAAGTGTGGAATATAAACTCATGACTGTGAGCCGAGGGGAAAAGAAATCTTATCATAAATCTTGGAATTGCGAGAATAAAAACAGAATTTTTTTTTATTCTTTTATTCCATTGCTTCCATAGACTTCTACTTGAAAACTGTCATTTTCTGCCAGCAGATAGGCTCTGCCCACAAAAAAACATCATCACTGTTTGCAAACACCGAATTGGTCTATTGATGCAATCAGTGTTGGCGCCACGAGCGGGCCCAAGGGTTCCTGGCCCGGCCACTTCGGTCCCTGTGTTCCCTCACCTTGCCGATTTCAACCAATGGGGGAACCAAACCAGGACGTGATTTCTACCAAGGCCTCCTCTAGAAACGCAAATGCCCCCCAGTTTGTATGGGCTGGCGCCAACTCTGTATGCAATACATACAGTTCACAATTTCTGACACTACAATTTTATCAAATCATATTTTTGTTAAATTCACAAAGAAGGGAAATACCAATGAACAGAAACTATGTTTTCTAAAAATAAAAAAATAAAGACTATATTGCTATACAGTTTCTAGGGTCTTCTCAATTGTTGCTAGGGTGCTGTTATGCAGTTAAAGAATGTTCTGTGTGGTATCTAGGGTGTTGTCTGATCACTTAGTTAAGTCTCATCACGTCTCTCCTCAACAAAACATATGATTCGAGGAATCTGAGGATGAGTCTGGGTTAGGGTCTTGATAATGTGTGAATCTGTTCAGTGTAAATTCTTGATTCAGCATACTAACCTCACATTTGTTCACCACAGGCTGAGGCACACAGTCCGAGCTGTTGCCCGAGGCTGCTCCTTTTTTAGCCTCGCTATCACCTGTACCCTCTTCTGTGGAATGGGTGTGTAACTGGTTGCCTTGGCGACTGTTGCTATGATGGCTGCTATGGGTTGGAACCCTGGGCGACAGGCTAATCTCTCTCCGCAGCGCATGGTTATGTTCCTCCACATCTCGTAGCCGCAGCTCCAAATCCTGATGCTCACCGGCTGCTCCGATCAGCACAGATGACTGAGGATCCAGCGGCGACAGAGGCAGCGGTTTGACTGAGGGGGAAACACAGACAGTTGAGGATCACTGAACATCTGTCCAGCAAAACTGTAACTACTTCACTAAATCTGACAACTGTCCATTTTTTGATTGCAGATGTCTAAAGAGTCTAAAGTGAAAAAAATAAAATAAAATAAAATAAAAACACACAGCGTGACCAGTGTTGTCTGATTCAATCACACATTCACATATTCAATATTTATTTTATAAAAGATATCTTATAAATATGTTTTATGTATTTATTTTATATTTATACATTTTTACGATTATCAATAAATAAATTCCTAAATTCCCTAGTAAAAAAATTAATTCACTGTGTATATAAAAATAGGGTTACATGCCGAGATACTTGCAATCTTCTTTTACTGTTACAAGCATTAAAGCATAAAAGTGCTCAGTGCATATAAAATCCACAACAAAAGTTTCAGTCACGCAGGACCTTCCACAGTGTTCACATTAGTTTGAAACATTTAATCTGTATATACAATTACATTTCAATTCAATCAATCATTTATAGACCAGCTACTCAATTGGCAGCTGCCAAATACTCAGAGAAAGAGGAAGAGAATGAATGAATGAATTTATAAATTAATTAATTAATTAATTTTAAAAAATCAACACAACTACATTCACATTACGGAAAACTAGACGAATTAATATCGTTATTCAAACCATCTGACTGTACAGTATCAAGTCGAAAAATCCATTTACTTTCAGTTTTTAATAATTTCTCTTCCATACTGGTGTAACAACATATTGGAAACACATTAATCAATATTTACACAACTAATACAGACCAAAGCAACACATGATGGAGAAAAATAGATTCTCTCTCTCTCTGCTGGCATTTGTTAATTTTGCCTATTGGTCATGATGTTTATCTATGCAACTCACTCAAATTCTTAAGTTGTTAAAGTTAAATATGAAGAACATTCAAAGAGAATGAGCAATAATTGTAGTTCTTGAAACAGATCAGTGTAACCACTCCATTCTCAAATATTTTGATTAAAATGTACTAAAAAAATTAAAAGTATAATTTGTAAGTCAAATGTTAATTTCTTTTTGTGAAATTTTGAAAGTCAATTTTGAACTAAATTAACTGTTCAATTTATTTTAGTATGTTCAATTCAAACAAGCACTTAAGTTATATTGAGAGATTTAATTAAGGCAGTACAGGTTTTTATTATTGTGATATTTATCATCGCACTGAATTATTTTTTTTAGTGTATTTGATATTATATAGGTTGCTTGCTCGTATGATGTTTAAAAGGTTTAAAATATGGTTTTAAAAGGTTTAAAAAGGTTTAAACAACAAAAAATGTTTGCTTACCATTTGAAAGCAGGAAAACTGTTATGTAACTAAATTACATTTATTAAATTTGTCTTTAAAAAGGATATTCAGCACAAACTGTGTTTTAACAGGTAAGATGTACTGCAAGAACACTCAAGAATGACCCTAGAGAATCAAACTTCAATACATTATTTGAGCTGTTCAACATCAGTGAGCATGAATCAGAGGCTAAATAATTAATTCACAGTTAATAAAGTGACAGCAAAGACATTTAACTTTCAGCCAAAAGTCATTAAAAGCCACTGGAGTAAATCATCAATCTTAAGACAGGCTAGAATGACTCCATTCAGCACACTGTGTAAAAATGCTTCAATGGCCCTAGAGTACTTTACCAACTAGAAAAGTACAAGACTAGCAGAATGAACACGAACATGTTTATATCACTACATTTAGCAGCACATTACTCAAAACATTGTCCAAAATCTGAGATGCTGATAGAATGTCAACATTTAGATGCACTGGAAAAAAAATAAAAAAATTATCTCTCATATTTCTTTACAAATGTATTATTACTTTACAAAATTAAACATAACAACCACTGACAAAGAAATGATCAGTCTATAATTTTAATGGTAGGTTTATTTAAACAGTGAGAGAAAGAATAACAACAAAACAAATCCTGAAAAACGCATTTCAAAAAATGTATAAATTGATTTTCATTTTAATGAGTGAAATAGGTATTTGACCGCTTCGCGAAACATGACATAGTACTTGGTGGCAAAACCCTTGTTGGCAATCACAGAGGTCAGACGTTTCTTGTAATTGGCCGCCAGGTTTGCACACATCTCAGGAGGGATTTTGTCCCACTCCTCTTTGCAGATCCTCTCCAAGTCATTAAGGTTTCGAGGCTGATGTTTGGCAACTCGAATCTTCAGCTCCCTCCACAGATTTTCTATGGGATTAAGGTCTGGAGACTGGCGGCCACTCCAGGACCTTAATGTGCTTCTTCTTGAGCCACTCCTTTGTTGCCTTGGCCATGTGTTTTGGGTCACTGTCATGCTGGAATACCCATCCACGACCGATTTTCAATGCCCTGGCCCTGACAGTACATGGCCCTGTCCATTGTCCCTTTGATGCGGTGCAGTTGTTCTGTCCCCTTAGCATGAAAACACCCCCAAAGCATAATGTTTCCACCTCCATGTTTGACGGTGAGGATGGTGTTCTTGGGGTCATAGGCAGCATTCCTTCTCTTCCTAACACGGCGAGTTGAGTTGATGTCAAATAGCTTGATTTCAGAGTTCTCCTCTGAATCATTAAGATGTTCATTGGCAAACTTCAGACGGGCCTGTACATATGCTTTCTTGAGCAGGGGGACCTTGCAGGCGCTGCAGAATTTCAGTCCTTCACAGCGTGGTGTGTTACCAATTGTTTTCTTGATGTTTTCCCAGCTGCCTTGAGATCATTGACAAGATCCTCCCGTGTAGTTCTGGGCTGATTCCTCACTGTTCTCATGATCATTGAAACTCCACGAGGTGAGATCTTGCATGGAGCCCCAGACTGAGGGAGATTGACAGTTATTTTGTGTTTCTTCCATTTGTGAATAATCACACCAACCGTTGTCACCTTCTCACCAAGCTGCTTGGCGATGGTCTTGTAGCCCATTCCAGCCTTGTGTAGGTCTACAATCTTGTCCCTGACATCCTTGGACAGCTCTTTGGTCTTGACCATGGTGGAGAGTTTGGAATCTGATTGATTGATTGCTTCTGTGGACAGGTGTCTTTTATACAGGTAACAAACTTAGATTAGGAGCACTCCCTTTAAGAGTTTTAAGAGTCCCTTTGACATAGTCAGCACTGATAAGCTACTAATAAATATATTGTAGAAACTTACAAATATACGCTATACAAATAAAATCGAATTGAATTATAAAAGACACCTGTGAGCCAGAAATCTTGCTGATTGATAGGGGATCAAATACTTATTTCTCTCATTAAAATGAAAAATCAATTTATAACTTTTTTTAAATGCATTTTTCAAAATGTTCTGGTGTTGCTAGAGGAGGAGTACAGTGAGAAGTGCTTGATACCCACAGTGACATTCAGTGGTAGTAAAGCTTTTATGAATGAGTGCTGAAGATGTGAGGCAGTTGTGCTTTATCAATGCTGTCATGAATTCACACGCCTCTGTTTGATGTAATACAAAAACTTGAAACAGAAGATGCTACCCTCCCCTCATTCCCTGCATTGTTGGGCATTTTTTAAGCATGACAATGAAGATATTCATTCTCCCAAGGTGAAAATCCTTCAGTGGACATGTATTTCACTCAATCTTAGCGCTCTTGAGCAGCTGTGGGGGATTCTGTAGAGACGAGCTGAGCAAAACTCCCCATTAAAGACCAAAGCATTTAAGGAGGTCGTCCTCCAGGAGTTAAACAGGACAGATGTGACAATTTGTCATGAACTTGTACACTCAGTGCCAAGAAGGGTCAGAGCAGTATACTTAAAGTTCTGGAGGACATACTAAGTACTACAATATTATACATTTGCGGAATTAAATATAGGGTGTACTCATTTCTGCAATCCTTCATTTAAACAAAACTGGCTAATTTACTTATCTTACAGCAAATATTGGCATATATTTTGTTGTTTTTATTAAGTATGTTTAATACATTTCAATTTTGCCAGCTTTCCATTAATTATATTAGTAATAATTAAGAAAATACTTTTTTATTTATTCAGAGGGGGTGTACTCATTTATGCTGTGCACTGTATATATATCATCAATTTGCAACTTAGACATCTTGGATGCCCTGATGTTAAACAGATGAACATCAAATTTTCATTTTGGGTGAACTATCCCTTTAAGGATCAGAACGAATATAGTGATTTATTGTTTTACCTTGTATCTCACTTGTACAGTGTGCCTAGAAACCGTGTAACCCTTACAATTGCATTGTTGTATACATGCCTGCTAAAAACCTTCCAAATAAGCAATAAAACACTTTACATAATAATTACATTATTATTATCCATCCATCTAATGTAATGTAACTATCTACCAAAAATTTACCAAAATGTTTTATTTATGTTATGAGACCTCAGAAAATGTGTCTGTGATGTAAAGTGTCATACCTGTGAAATTTGCGGATGACAGATAGAGCCAGGTGAGGGCTGGGATAAAGATCAGGGCGAGGGAGGCAGCCACAAACTTCCTGCGCCCGCGACACATTCCCAGCATCCTCTGCAGCCAGAGGGTGTCTGATCAGAGACCTCTATGTGGGCATCAGCTGTTTGGACGGGGGGTGCATGGCACTGCTCTATAAGAATACAAAAAAAAAGTTTTAGCGATAGCACAAATATGTTCATAACAAAATACTCATCCACCAGAATGCATAAAACTTTGTGCAAATGTCACCAAAATGAATTCAAGCATTGCCAGCCCAAACAGTTTCAAACAGCCTTTTGCTCTGAATTCAAAGGATTCATAATGTAAAGCCATTTTAAGACAGTAAGTGTAGGCCTACATGTTGTTTGGGACACGGCCCAGGTTCCAAATTAAAGAGAAAATAATCAAACAAACCAAAAAATTAACTATATTTTGACACAGTTACTGTGATATACTGTGATAAAAGCAACTCACACTACACTCTCAGAAATAAAGGTACAAAAGCTGTCACTGCTGCGATACCTTTTAATTTGGGTACACTTTTGTACCTATTAGGTTCTAATATGTACACTTTAAGTACTAATATGTTCCTTTAAGGTACCAAAATGGACCCTTTAGGTACAAACAGGGGCTAAAACTAACTTTTTGCCACACCTGCCAATGGCTCTTTTTGCAAAAACGGGCAGACATTACTACTACAATGACTAAACATATTTACAATGTTTTCAATTTGTCCTTTACTTTACCTACAAGAAAAAAACAAACAGATGTATTGATTTATTTTCTTTCAAAAACGTTGAGATTCTTGTTCGGTAAACGGAGCAGACCATTGTGTTACGCCTGTTTCACACATACTCAGTTTGCAGAGCGAATGTGGTGCGTATTTTTTCCACACCCATGTTAACGGATTAGAGCAGGGCTATTCAGTTAGCTTCATTTGAGGGTCATATTGAACTGAAAATTTAAAGGGGGCCAAGGGGGTGGGGGCCGTCCCGATCTCTTTCTGGGTGGACCTATAAAATTTGAAATTAAATTGAAATCTAAAATCTATAATCTATAAAAGGTTAACATTGGTGCTTTCTGTCAATCGGAAAAAAAAATAAAAATAAAAAAATCACACATTTTTTGTAACTAATCATGATTAATCGCATATTTATATTGTCATAATTTCACATTGAACCTCCAAATTAATGTAGAAACATAAAGATAGTATATTTTAAATATGTTTTTAATGGCATCTTTTGACTAAGTAGCCTATTATTAATGAAGTATTGATACCAAGGTGGTGTCTCTATTAAATGCATTTTCCCTCAATTTTACCTATTAATTATAGCCATTCAACATTACAGTATAATTGAAAGCCATTATTTTTTTACATTTAATAGGCTCTGAAATATTATGTGATTTTAAAACAATCTTCACATAAACCTCAAATTGCATATGCATAAGCTATACAGATTGATCTTTATTAATTAGCGTCTAGAGCAGTCAAGTGATTTCTCTTTTACTTTTGTTCCTTGATTTACATCAATGACAGACTTCAGCAGGTTTTACTTACAGGTCTTTAAAACCTGATGCACATGACGCAGATCTGACACATATCCTATTTTCTCCAAACTCTTTACGGTCATTTAAGACATTATAACTCATTTAAGACTACGTTTACGAGGTGCGCTGTGTATTGCGGCTCAGTGTATGTGTACAGACCATGGTACAGACGAATGCAGCCTACTTCACTGCACCGTTTAGGCGGCAAAACCCCAGGTATGTGTTATGAAGAATAAAGAAGGGAAAAGTTAATCTTCCGAAATGAAGCAGCAATATCTTCTCAGGTAAAAGTTATTAGATCCAGGGACAAGCGGCCCATCACACTGCTCTGACCTTATCAGCCCATTTGTATTCTATTATTTGATTCGCTCTTGTCGCTTATGACAGAACAGCTAACCAATCACGATGAGCTCATCTTGGGAAAAGATTATTTTATTTGCTTACATCAGAAACACAGAATCCCTTTCAAACCTGGCTGTTGTTTTCACTACATTGCATTGTTATATTTCGGAAAAGTTGTACCCGCCAACTGGCGACTGACACTGTTACATTTACTCGCCAATGTCGATTTTTACTCGAGTCACATTTGGCGAGTGTTAATTTTAGGCCCTAGGTACAAACACGTACCTTTTGAAAAGGTACCTTCTGTACCTGTGTTTCTGAGAGTGTACCTAAATTCAAACCTAAATCCTTTCAGTCAGCAGCCAAGATCTGCAACCACTACACAACCTCAATATTAATGAAGTACTACTATGTGTGTTCAGATTTCTTACTGCAGTGCTAAAGAATAGGCTGAAACATTCATCATGAGGTTGGTTTTGCCTTAGATTCAGCAGCTGCTGTGTCAGCACTAAAGACAACATTCAAGCTGTGGAAATCCAAAGCATCATACTGTATGATCATGCTGCTGAGACTAAATCTGTTCAAAATCTTCATAAACCCAGCTTATGAACTAAAAATACAGATAAATGCTGCTACTTTCTTCCATTATACCAATAATAAACACCAGATATTCTTGCCTACAGTACAGTATATGTACTACATTCATGATAACACAAGCTGCTTTAACAGAAAACTAAATTTTCACCCTTGCATAAACTTTATTATTAACCATCATTTTAAAAACAGTGCTATAAAGAATTAAAAATATATAAAGTCTGCTTTGCATTTTAAGTTGAAAATCTTTGTGTCTAATATTTTCATGCAAAAGTTAAACACTGTAGATCATCAAACACGCAAGTCTGAGTAGATTTCCATTTCCAAATTCAATCTAGAAAAAATTGTTTAGCCTGTAATAATTAGAAGAAACATATTTTAAAAAACAAATATGTATAAGTACAAATATGTACTCAATCAGTAAAGCAATCATTTTAAAAAATCAAAACCAAAGCCTCCTCAGTAGCCTATTGACAGTTTGAAGAGCCCTTCACTCCAAAAAACAACCCCCCCCCCCCCCCCCCCCCAAAAAAACCCCTTACACTTACAGTGACAACATCACTGTGGGTAATTAAACTAATAAATCAATGTAAATATTATTGCACGAATATCTTAAGGAAACAATCACTATTTCAGGTGACTGATTTTGATCACTTAAGAACTACATGACACCCACAAAGTCTGAAACTACAAATTACAATAGTAACTATAGCAAAATGCCACAAATACTAATGCAGTAAATCTGTGGTAAATTTAGTAGCACTTTCTTTATATTAAAAAAAAACCGGAAGAATTATTAGATGGGTTGAACCCACACTGTTGTTTCATGGTAAATAAAACCAGTTTGTTAAAAATATAATATAAATATAGTAATATTTATAGTAAATATTTCAATATGTATTGTGCTAAAACAATACACAAATTAAAATGTCGCAGGTACAATAAAAAAATTACCCGTAGCAAGATAAAGGAGTCGGCCATTTTTTTTACAAAAATGTTTAAAATGTATTTTCCTCACATAATGAGTGCTGATTTGAGATGTAATTATTATGCTCATAACGGTTCAGGGGAAATGACGCAAACATGTCCTTTGTTGAACATTGTTACCGAGCGAATAAAACGAGAGGGTGAGAAGTGTTTAAAAAGAGTTTTTAAGGATGAGTCCACAAGAGCATGAAGAAACAACCATTCGTATATTATGATTTACAGGTGATTTTGGTTGCAAATTGTAGGACTGTTATATCAATGCATGCCGCCTCACCTGTGATGTTCAATCACTTGTGACTGGACGAGTCCTTTATTGTCACTAAAATAAACCAAAAAATGACAGAACACAACAGATGATCTTCAGTATCCGTGCATGAATGAAGAACTAACGCCTCTAATGTCAATCGTCTTCACAAATCCAGTCAGAACCACCGTGAGCGATACCACAGATATGTCAGTGTCTCAAGACGCGTTTGTGTTCATTTCAGATGCAAGATCAGCGCGTAAAATGCCGCATGCTGGATTTGATTTATGTGGTTTGTCTTTAGTAAAGATCTGCGGGAAATATCGTCTTCCGTTTCCCTGCACGCTAGTTGTGCATTGCAATCCGCCAAACGCGCCGTTTATTCGATCATTTTTGTGATATCGATGCGTATAATATGAACGCTGCGGCCTCTAGTCCACACAACACTCCCTGTTTGTTTCCCAGCCTCCTCCGGTTCTCATTCCCAACATATCCTCCAATCACTGCTTCAATCCACAATCCACAATCCAGTCCAGGCGAGTGAGTTTTCACTACGATCTGGAAAGAATGGAATGGATTCAGTACAGCGCATTCTTGCTCTGCTTACTATCATGCTGCACAATATACTGCACAAGCTACACCTACAGCTAAAATGAGCTTAAACTCTAAAACTAGCTTTAACTTTTTTTTCAGATTTGTTTGTATTACCACTTGTAGTTTTGTCTTTCATGCTTTTAGCCACCCTTAGCCATATGACTACAGATTATTTAGACCTGAGTGTTTGTCTATAATAAAAACACTTCATAATAGTTCCACAATAAATGTCATTTATACTATTTAAAAAATAAATAAATAAATAAATAAATGAATATATATATATATATATATATATATATATAATTTAAAAACAAATGTGATTGTAGATAATCATTGTATAAACGACTTGAACTTAAAAAAAAAAAAACATCTGTATGACTATTAGATAACAAACTAGACAATTACACCTTTATTACAAAGACTTCATGAACTGCAACATATAGGGATTGCGAGCATGTCATAGAAGAAGGAGTAAGTTGTGTCATAAATGAGTGGAAAATGTGTATATTTTCATGCATATAAATGTGATATGTAAATACAATTTCAGAGACACAAAAATGAATAGGTGGGCAAAGTAGCAATCAAGCCTGGACTTTTTTTTCTTCTCCTAAATCTTTTATTAAGACGTGATTTCATGAACCTTGCAATTATACACTAATCCAGCAATTATTAAATTTGAATAAATTTGAATTTGAATTTATGCTAATTTTGAAAATATGCTAACATTAACACTTAAAGCACAGAGGGCAGGAAAGTTTGTTTTAAAATGGACTTGTTCACTAAAATTTTGTTTCATTCATGCATGCAAATACTTCCTTTGGCTACAATTTACAAAGAAAAATACTTGCTTTCTTTTATTTTTTGTTTCTCCACTAGTAAGAATTGTCATTTTTCTTTTTATTAGGCTATAACTCAGTTTGTCTCCAATGGCTGCATGGGTCTGTATTCTCACTGTTCAGACATGACTTACATTTATTTTCCAAAAGATTTGTTCACTATAAGAATTTCAAAATTACAACATAAAACTACAACAGGAAAACAAAAATAGAATATCATGAACTACACAGAGGCGTGTTTCTCTGCAAGAAGTAATGTTGAGATTATTGTCTCAAAAAGAACAGAGGACATCCTCCTACTTACATCACTTCATTCACCTGCCCTCATAAGAAGAAAGTTTTTACTTGCAGACAGAAGATGAAGATGATAATATGCTGACTGAACCCAAGGCGAAAACTTCAGCATTGTCTATTCATGTTTAATGTCAACTGCAGAGACAGACTGACATTACTTCTACAAAGTAAGTGTATTTCTTTGTTTATTTGTCCTAATTCAAAATAGCTTAATAAATTGGAGGAAATGTAATGTTTTCATGTCCCCCCCCCCAGAGAAATGGGATCAGATTATGGTGTCATGGACCGAGTGTCTCATCCCTTGACATTTGGCTTATCTTTGAACCACCAGTATTCCCCCTTCAAAGATGCACTGAAAAATTCCCAGAATTACCAAGAGCAAGTCAACAGTCAACGTTACTTTGGGTGTTTTTCCTACCTGTCCTATCATGGGAACTTCAGTGTGCACAACTACTCTTTGGAACCTGCATTTATCCACAAACGTAACGAGAGAGAACGGCAGAGAGTTCGATGTGTCAATGAGGGATACGCGAGACTCCGCGAACATTTGCCACAGGAATTTGAAGATAAAAGACTCAGCAAGGTAGAGACACTACGGGCTGCCATAAACTACATTAAACACCTGCAGAACCTTCTGGAGGTCAGTCTACCTCAGGGAATGTCAGGACTGTCTTCAGAGAAGGTCAGAGGAACTCAAGGACTATAGTGTGAGTGACAGCATTGATCTGGGCTACTGAAAACTGTATGCTTGCCTTTAAATTGTTTCATTGTTGATGACACTTGATGCTTATTAGATGATTGTACAAAAATGTTCTTCTTTCCAGATGATACACTCTTTAACTGAGGTCTTAGTATGGGTTTGATCCTGTAAATGTTCTTAGTTTCCTCTTAGGAAAAACTAAATGAAACCATTTCCATTTCTGTAATTTTGTGTAAAATGTATGTGAATGTTGTTCTGACTAAACAATTCTTCAAGGACCAAACAAATAAAAGAAAGTGTAAATGAGCCCAAATGCTTCTGCTTATTTTAGCTATTTTGAGGTTAAGAATTCCCCTGCCGAAAGTCACAATGATAAAATAGGTATTTATCTATTTGAAAATTTGGAAAGCACCATGTCTAAATGTCATTATATGTTGAGTGATTTTCACAAAACACATTTTCAAAGCAGCTTTACAGAAAGCCATGGTGTTATTGTCTTAATCTATATATGCTTTACAATCGCATTTAACAGTTTAGAGATTTTTAAATGATTTTAAATATTAAACATTTAAAATATGTAAAAATGTATATTTTACAAAATATTTTTAATATTAAATTTAATATTAAATGTATGCATGTATGCATTTAAAAAGCACAGATAGCAGAGGAAAATTACATGGAAGTGAGAAGCAGCCACTTTATGTAAAGGCTCCAAATCCATCATGTTCATGGTCTGTCTTCTGATTTATTTTTATTTTTTAAGTAATATTTTCATCTTCTCTGTGTCAGTAATTTTAGGAGGTGTTTCTATTGTCGTATTTGAGAACTAGCCTCATTTAGGTTTTACTAGGTTAGGTTTTTAACTAAAAGTATGTGTAACAATCTGAATTCTTGGGTAATGAAATATCAACTATTCATTTATTATTTATCTTACTATCAGATTATCATGCAGCTTCTGAACGACTCTAGTGCAGGTAACTATTTACATCATTTGAGTATCAATATCAATGGCCTAATTTGAATGAAAGGCTATAAATGCTCCTGATGCTACTGTATCTTAAGTTTTTATGGCAGGTGGTTATATATTTCCAACTTTCATTCTAATATTCTACACAAATAAATTGATACAGTTTTAATATTGTAAGAGAAAGAGTCCTTTGTGCTTAAATTTTAGTGGACCCATTCTTCATCGTGCTAAATAGGGTTCCAGATTGATATTGGCTTGTGTGTTTGTGTTATTACTTTTATTATAATTTTATTATCATATTCACCATCTCTTCCCCCTAAACACTCCTCAGACACCCACAGCCCATGTGGACATGCAAGCCCCTCTGGATAATATGTTCTGGAATGTATTCTGTACTTTGTAAAAGGAAATGGAGGAAGTATAAACCACATCAACCTACAAAAGCCCTCCTTCATCTCAACTTATTCTTCACGCTTTAGCTAAACTACAGGCAAGTGGTATGCATTTCCTTTTCTTGCTAATGTACCAGCAAACCCTTAACTGCAGCAACTGACCGGGCATCAGTGAGAGACAGAAAACCAGCAAAAGGGAAAACCAATGAACCATAAAGGCTGGAAGAACGCTCTGTCAAGGTGGAATGAGAGTGTCAACAAAGCTCATTCATGGCTTCCGTGTGAATAGGAGCTGGTAATTAACAGAGTTGCTGGTACCCGGACTGTAATGGTTCAGTGGCAAGCAGAGGGAGGAAGTTAAATCACATTGCTAGCACAATAATAGCCTTCCTCAAGATCACAATCACAAAAACACCACCTAGCTAACAAAAAAAAAAAAAAAAAAGTTATTGGATTTTTTTTTCACAAATTTGTAGAAGTGCATGAGTGCACAAGATCTATCAGATGAAACAAGTGTGAACAGATCTTTTGCTTCCTGTTGGTAAAATTTTAGTTAGAGTTCAGACTGAAGATAGCATGAATATGTCAAAGGAATAGAAAAAAGAATGGAATACTTTCTGTTGTCTCACTTCATTTATGTAACTGACAATAATACATCAGGTTATATACAGTATATACAATAGCCTATATGTCTGGTTCTACTTCTTAACTAGAAAACAGGTCGCTCATTTAGGTTTTAGCAACTAGCTAAGGTTTCCTTGCTAAAAATATGTGTAGCAATCACAGTTATGCATCAAAGTGTTGAAATCTTGGGTAATATAAAGCCAATGTATTTATTTATTAATTTGAAGCAAACTAGCAGTCCAGTTAAATTAACTGAAATAAGTCTAAAACATCAACATCGGTGGCTCAAGATAGTACTGGATATTGAAATAGACCCTATGAAATTTTTATTCTTATCATTACATAACAAAATATCTAAAAGTTTTTTTTAAAAGATTATATAAAGAAATTCAGCATAAAACAGTTTTAAAAAATCCTTAAAACCAGTCGCTAAAGTTATTGCAAAAATGGCACAGAAAAGAGAAGTTAGTTCTGATAAGTATTTCATCCCTTTAGATATTTTGTGTGATTTACATTTACATTACATTTACGTTTAGTCATTTAGCAGACGCTTATCCAAAACGACTTACAAATGAGGACAATGGAAGCAATCAAAATCATGTGATTTATGTGTCTAAAAAACTTCTGAGGAGACTGTAGACTGTGAGCTGTATTTGATATCTACAGCATGTAGTCACATGTAATTGTGGAAAGGCAAGGAGTCATATTTAGTCTTAGATAAGCAAAATGGCTTTGTGTGTTTTGGTGTAAATGTATTATATGATCGGCAGATAGCTCTTATCAGCTGCTGGAAATTCATTGCGAGACCACCAGGGTACGAACAGTATCGTGTTGTGACAGAGGCTTTATAAACACAGCCTGCAGAAAAGAGGGCACATCAGGAAGAACTCCGAACATGTGCTGGTACCATTACACTAATTCAGTGGCATCATGTTTTTT
The DNA here is from genome assembly GCA_036784905.1 of Acrossocheilus fasciatus. Taxonomy (NCBI): domain Eukaryota; kingdom Metazoa; phylum Chordata; class Actinopteri; order Cypriniformes; family Cyprinidae; genus Acrossocheilus; species Acrossocheilus fasciatus. The sequence continues at coordinate 21,245,097 of CM071941.1, read as the reverse complement.
TTTTTTTGGTTTAGCTAGAAAGCATCCAATTTCCATGACACTGAAATCATTTTAAACTTTCAGGCCAGGCTTTCTCAAGTCAACATCAACATTTGTTTTGATCAACATTACTCATCTAGTTTATGAATGTACTGTTCATTATAAACATATTATATACATTATATTATATACTGTCACGGGTCCACGGGGAGCAGGAACGAGGAGACGAGGAATACACTTAATGAGTCTTTTATTTATCTAACAGGAAACACAGAGAACAGGCAGGGTAGACATTCAAAGACCGACAAACACTAACTGAAAGGACTGGGGCTTATAAAGACAAGACAATTAAGGAACTGAGGAGACACACCTGGAATCAAATTAAACAATCAAAGGGAGACAGAAACTGGGTCACAGGGCACACATGGGGAGCAAAACACACACAAGACAGTCCAGGGGCGTGACATTACTCCCCCCTCCCGGAAGGTGCGTCCTCGCACCGTGGAACAACAGAGGGGAGGGAAACGGGTGGGAACAAAAGGCGGAGGCTCAGGAGGAGGACGGACCACCGGAAGGGGGCCGGCTGACAGAGACCAGGGAGGTGACGAAGGAGGGAGGAGCCAGGGAGGAGACAGGAGGGACCCGGAGCAGGAGGAGCCTGGCAGGACCCAGGCCACAGCCATGATGATGGCCCACGGTGGAGCCGACGGAGGGAGGAGCCATGGAGGAGGGATGGCCGCCGACTCCAGGGGGCCGACCGACGGCGGCGGAGCAGGTGGTGGAGGAGCCCGAGGTGGAGACGGAGAGCCGACGAGCCAGGGGGATGCCGAGGATCCGGGGGGCCAAGGTGGAGCCGAGTGCTCTGGTGACTGAGGCGGAGGCGGAGCTCCGGAGATCCGCCTATTAGATATTAGAATATTTCCTAAGATCAATCAAAAAAAGGATTTTCAAAACAGAAAAGTTCAAGTTCTTTAAAGTATGTTCATTTCTGCACTCAATACTTGGCCGGGGCTCGTTTAGCACAAACTCCAGCATCAGTGAGGTGTAGCATGGAAGCGGTCAGCCTGTGGCACTGCTGAGGCACTATTGAGCCGTCAGCTCATCTGTGTTGTTGGATCGACTGCTTCTCATCTTTCTCTTGAAAATATTCCATAGATTCCATATGCGGTTCAGGTCAGGCATGTTGGCTGGCCAATCAAGCACAGTAATATTATGGTCAGCAAACCACTTGGAAGTGGTTTTGGCACTGTGGGCAGGTGCTAAAGTCCAGCTGGAAAAGGAAATCAGCATTAATGGCCACCTGAGGCAAGTACACGGGATCTACACAGAGATTATAGAATCTCGCAAACGTGTTAGGGGTTGCCCAGCCGGCAGCTCTACAGATGTCTGCTATCAAGGTGCCTCGCGCCAATGCCCAAGAAGAAGCAACGGCTCTCGTAGAGTGTGCTCTTAGTCTGAGGGGGCACGGCAAGCATTGGGCCTGGTAAGCTAGGACTATAGTCTCCACCATCCAGTGGGCAAGTCTTTGTTTGGAGACAGCCTTTCCCTTCTGCTGTCCTCCGAAGCAGACAAAGAGCTGGTCTGAGGTCCTGAAGCTCTGCGTGCGGTCCACGTAAATGCGTAAGGCACGGACGGGACAGAGGAGATTAATGGCTGAGTCTGCCTCCTCCCAGGGCAGTGCTTGCAAGTTCACTACCTGATCCCTAAAGGGCGTGGTGGGAACTTTGGGGACATGTCCAGCCCAGGGTCTCAGGATGACATGAGAGTTGCACATGGCACCCCAGCCCATGGCAGAGGCATCTGTTGATACAACAACATGCCTGGGCACTTGCACTAGGGGGCACTCCTGCCCAAAGAAAGGCAAGATCCAACCACAGGCTGAAGGTCTGACGGCAGGACGGGGTGACAGAGACCTGGTACATGCCGCATCGCCATGGCCATCTCAGGACCCGGTCGTGAAGCCAACGCTGAAGCGGTCTCAAATGAAGTAACCCAAGCGGCGTGACAGCGGCTGTGGATGCCATATGCCCCAGGACCCTCTGAAACTGTTTCAGTGGAACCGCCCTCTTGCACTAGAAAGACTCCAGGCAGTTCAGCATCGACTGAGCACGCTCTACTGGGAGACGTGCACAGGGGAGCGTTTGCTCTTTTCCCAGTTGTCCTGAAGCTCCAACTGGCTGAGGTGACTGAGCACCGTGTCCCTGTGTTCGCACAACTGCGCTCGAGACTGGGCCAGTATGAGCCAGTCGTCGAGGTAGATGAGAATGCGAATGCCTGTTTCCCTTAATGGAACAAGGGCTGCCTCCACGACCTTGGTGAAGACACGAGGCGACAGGGATAGCCCGAAGGGGAGGACCTTGTACTGATATGCTTGCCCTTCGAACACAAAGCAGAGAAACAATCTGTGTCGAGGAAGGACAGGAGCATCTTTGTCCAGCACAGAGGTGAACCGGGCGCCGAGCAAATTGAATCGCATAGCCGAGTCTAATGGTTCTCGTGAGCCAGCGAGACGGTCTGGGGAGCTCTAGCCAGGCTCCCAGCGACCAAACAAGCGGGAGAACCACCGACGTACCCGCAGTGGGGCAACGAAGTGGAACAGAGGGACCTGACCCAGAAGGCAGGACTTCCCAGAGTGGGGTCTGAGTGTGCCATTTACCTGGCTCCACGGCTTGGCAAGGGGCGCGTGAGGAGGCATCGCGTCCTTGAACCGGACCCTGCTGCCCACTGGCGAAAGGAGAGGGGGACGGGAGTGTGGAGACTGTGTCTCGTGCACTGCCATCCTCGCCCCTTCTTGAGACCCGGAGAGAAAGGAAACTGCTCTTTTTTTTTTGAGGTTTTGGGTACCTGGGTGGAACAGAACCGGTGGTGCAGTCACCATCTCCTGAAGAGCAGGATCCAAGGACTCCGGGTCGCCCATCTCAGGGACGCCGCCGGCCCTGGTGCTTCATGGGCTTGGCAGGGGCGGAGGCGGGCTGCGCCGCTTTCCTGTGGCCAGCTCCACGCTGTGGCCGTTGTGAAGGCTGCTGCTGAGGCCAAGCTGGAACGGAGGTGGAGGCAGCAGGAGGGTGCCCTTGGCGACGAGCAGACGGAGGGACTGCAGCCTGCGGTGGGGTGGAGACAGCAGTGGACCACCGGGGCAGGATATGACGGAACACCTCCGTTTGCTTCTGTGCGGCAGAGATCTGTTGGGCAAAGCCTTCCACCGCGTCGCTGAATACGCCAGCCTGGAAGATGGGGGAGTCCAAGAAGCGATGCTTGTCAGTCTCCCTCATATCCCCCAAGGTCAGCCATAGGTGGTGGTCCTGGACCACTAATGTGGACATCTTCTGACCCAAGGCCCGCGTTGTGACTTTCGTCGCCCTTAGGGCGAGGTCCGCTGTGCGTAGTTCCTGCAACACACCTGGGTCAGCACCACCCTCATGCAGCTGCTTTAACGCCTTGGCCTGGTGGACTTGCACGAGGGCCATGGCGTGCAGGGCGGAAGCGGCCTGACCAGCAGCACTGTAAGCCTTTTCCGTTAGAGCGGACGATAACTTACAGGCCCTGGACGGAAGGCGTGGATTACCCCTCCAGGAGGCGGCGCTTTGAGGGCAGAGTTGCATGCAATAGCGTACTTGACCAGGGGAATCTCAACATATCCTTGGGCTGCCTCACTCTCAAGGGTGGTGAGGACAGAGGAGGCGCTAGGCCTCTTTCGGGAAGAAAAAGGTGCGCTCCAAAACCTAATCACCTCCGGGAATGATTGGAACTGGAGGCGGCTGCCTGCGATTGGCCTGCACCCCCAGGAACCAATCGTCCAGCCTCAAGCGTTTGGGAGAAGGATGAGGTCTCCAGTGCAGCCCGACGCTCTCGGTGGCCTGGGAAAGCATAGCAGTCCGCTCTGGATCTGACTTGGGCAACACCACTCTTCCTGACGGAGGCAGCGCAGCCGAATCATCAACTCCAGAGCCTAGCTCACCCTCCGATGCAGCAATCGACATCCTGTCATCTGCTGCCGCTCCGATCGAGATGCTGGGCCCGGCCCTGTCCAAGGATCCAGAGAGCTCGTCCGGAAACACCAAATGGTGCGATGTGCTGGAGGAATGAGAGGACCATGGAGACACACTCGACGGGGAAGCTCTCACCTTGATCCTCAGATGGGGCATGACTAGGAGGTATCTGGACCACAACATTGCGATGGTCATGTTCCCGCAGTAAGAACATGACTCCTCCACGAGCGCTGCGATCGTGGAGCGATCGTGACCGTCAGATGAAGCCAGGAAACGACCACATCCAGAAACACACGAGCGGGAAGCCATCTTTAAAAAGACGCCCGTCGCTCTTAGATATCTTTTAGATATTGTTCTTTTAGAAAATAAAGTGTTGAAGTGCCCAGGAGAGGTTGCTGTGCGACCACAGTTTGATGAGCTGCAGCGCGCCGTCCAACCCGGAAGAAGCAGCAGCACTGGATCGGCAACCCCCTCCGACACACCATAACGCCAACACACTCGCTGTCTGTAGACACTCTCTTCGGTGACTGCACAAGCAGGAAGGCTCGGCTCCAAAGCTGATGTGCGTTTTGCTCTCCTTTTATACCCGTGCTGCGGGGTGGGGTGCGCGTGGCGAAACATGCATGCCAACTGTCATTGGCTTGTTTTGTTCACACTCAAAGGTGATTGGGCTCTCTGGCGAGATCCCTTTTACGTCAGTCACTATGATGTAATGTCGAATGTGACTGACCGAAAGGGAACAAGAGATACTCAGAATTTATACTGTAGGGATGGTCATTTAATGAAACTCAAATGTAAATATTCTAATATATTGAGATACTGGATTTTTGACTTTCATGAGCTGTAAATTCTAATCATCAAAATTAAAACAAAAAACTTTTGAAATATTTTACATGTAATGAATCTAGAATTTGCACCTATATGTATATACACTGAACAAAATTATAAACGCAAAACTTTTGTTTTTGCCCATATTTTTCATGAGCTGAACTAAAAGATCTAAGACTTTTTCTATGTACATAAAAGGCCTATTTCTTTCAAATATTGTTCACAAATCTGTCTAAATCTGTGTTAGTGAGCACTTCTCCTTTGCCGAGATACTCCATCCACCTCACAGGTGTGGCATATCAAGATGCTGATTAGACAGCATGATTATTGCACAGGTGTGCCTTAGGCTGGCCACAATAACAATCCATGCAACAAACAGCACCAAATTATATTTCTCTACCAAATCCAGAAAAATTAAGATATATTTTGGGAGAAAAATCCAGCAGTAAAATATAGGCTAGCACCCTGCCAGTGGACAAAACTAGTGTCAGAAATAGTTACATCTAACATGTCTGAATATGTACATTTATTTATTTATTTACATTGTGTTATTTCTTGGTGTTTATAAAAGGTATTTATGCATTCATAAATATTATTTATTCATTCGTTTCGTTTATGTAATGATTAGCTATATAATCATTATAATTCTGTACAAGTCATGCCAAATAAAGCTCATTTAAATTGAAAATTTCATTGAGAGAGAGGGAGGGGGGGTTGGGAGAGGAGAGAGGGAGTTTATATTTTACAATTCTGACTTTATAACTTGCCATTGCGAGTTTATATCTCCCAATTCTGTGAAAAAAAAGTCATAATTGTGAGATAAAAAGTCGCATTAACCTTTTTTTTTTTCTTTTTTTTTAAAAATTTAGTTGCAGAAAAGGGCTTCCTTTTCAGTCTAGTTCAAGTTCAGTCTAGGTAGCACCGCCCTAGAACACACGATGCAGTACACTTACCTCGGCCTGAACATCACTGTATGGCAGTGCATGCTCTCAAAGATAAAGCTCAAAGAGCTCTATATGCCATTAAGAGAAACGGGGCCATTGAATGCTTGAATCTGATTGGCTGACGAATGTTCTAAGGTGTGCAATTATTTTCAGGGAAACGCACGGCAAACATAGTTCCAGGCAGCTCTTGACCGCATTACATGATATCACTTCGCCAAATGATTTTTGTTATTTCAAAGGTTTTTGTTATTTCAAAGGCAAAATAACTTCTGGTGCTTTTGGCAGTGTGGGCAGGTGCCAAATCCTGCTGGAAAATGAAATCAGCATATTTAAAAAGCTGGTCAGCAAAAGGAAGCATGAAGTGCTCCAAAATTTCTTGGTAAACGGGTGCAGTGACTTTGGTTTTCAAAAAACACAATGGACCAACACCTGCAGATGACATTGCACCCCAAATCATCACAGACTGTGGAAACTTAACACTGGACTTCAAGCAACTTGGGCTATGAGCTTCACCCTTCCTCCAGACTCTAGGACCTTGGTTTCCAAACGAAATACAAAGCTTGCTCTCTAACAGGCTAAAAACAGACTTTGGGAACCAAAACATTTACCTGGTATAGACCTGAAGCAGGATCCCTGAAAATACAGTAAATCAGGGGCGGATCTACCCCTGTGCCACCCCACCTGCCACCCCAGAATTATCACAGAATAAAATATAAATGTAAGCAGTGTTTCATGTGCTACTTTTCAGCCGCGGTGATGACAGCGCACGATGGTTACACGCGCACGCAGCACACCCAGTATAGTCGGCTTCATTAACAAATGACTCATGAACCGGTTCTTTTTGAGTCAAAAATACAAAGCGCAGCCCATTCACTAACTAATTAGGGGCCAAGCACAGAAGGTGCGGAGACACCTATTGTTATCGTTAGCGTTCTTTTTTTCTTCCGCTCGAAGTCTATGGCAGCCCACAGAACCGCTTGTGCGAAAGTTGTAAAATTTGGCACGCTGATAGAGGACAGTGTCAATAGTGGAGTCTCTATCTCAAACTCTCTAGCGCCACCACTTGTCCAAAGTTTCACTTTTGAAATGCTAATAACTTTTGAACCGTAAGCCACAAAATGAAAATTCATTTTTCCTCTGAATCCTTGGCTCAAGCCGAGTCGAATCAAGTCCAAAATTCAAAAATCGCAAGGTTTAGTTTTGTCGATATATTCAATTGTTCGTAAAACCTCATCCTAGACGGTTCGTCCGATTCTCACCAAAATTGGCTCAGATCATCTACAGACCATGCAGGCAATTCAAGGAATTCAAGTTGATTAGTCCAACCGTTCTCGAATAATGCACGAATTAATTAAAAATCACAAAACTGGATTCTTTTGATTCGGTGCATCATGCCGAGTCAAACCATATCTGATTTTCCCATATCAGCCATTTTGGGAGTCGGCCATGTTTTGTCGTAAAATGCTATATTTTACGAACGCATTAACGTATCGTTACGAAACTCGGTGTGGTTCTTCGGCACCATGCCCTGATGGTACTCAAAAAGTTTGGGGACAGTGCCACCTTTTGGTCAAAAGTTATAATGACATTTCTAAAAATGCTAATAAATTTTGCTTACATTAGCCTATTGTAATCAAACTGATGGTGATAGATTCCTTGGGTCATGCCGAGAACATCGATACCAATTTTGCAATAATTGGCTAAACTTCCTGTTCGTCATTTTGATTTATGTTGAAAACCTACTTTTTCGAACTCCTCCTAGACCGTAAGTCCGATTTCGTGCCGATATATTACACGGTTTTCGTTTAGCGCATCAAATTTGCTGGAATCGAATTTGCTGGAAAGATGCCAAACTGCATCTGAGGATGTATCACAGTGAAACTTTGACATATCCGTACCAATTTTTTTTATATGTGACATTGTCACCGCACACTGACCATACCACGTCAGTTTGGTAACATCGCCACCTATTGGTCAAGAGTAATAAGCCATTCATTAACCTTTAATTATGAAATTTCCAAAAATGCTAATAACTTTTGATTGCATTAGCCTATTGTAATGAAACTGATCTCAAAATATCCCTTGGGTCATGCCGACAACATACATACCAATTTTCCCTTAGGAAATCTGAACTCCCTGTCCACCATTTTGATTTATGTTAAAAACCTACTTTTTCTAACTCCTCCTCAAACGTTTGTCCGATTTTCACCAAAATCGAGTCAGATCATCTTCAGACTGTGCTGACAAAAAGTTTTGCATTTCGTGTCGATTAACGAAACCTTTTTCGTACAGCACCTTTACAAATTTTAGGCATGGTGCCAAAATAAGTCTGAGACTATATCTTTGCAAAGCTTTGACATAATGACAACAAATTTTTTGTGTGCCATTGTCACATCACACAGCACACACCAAAATGATTTTATTACAGTGCCACCTGTTGGTCAAAAGTGATAAGCCATTTAATTATATTACTATAGACTGAATTTGAGTTTTCAGCCATTTCAAATACAATCATCCTAAAATTGCTTTTATTACTGATTGTTGCATTTGGTCTGATGCTCCATGCCATGCTAAACTCCTAATTTTGCCACTGGAGTGCTTGGCCCCGTAATTGCTTTTACATTTGTTCGTGAATCAGACACTGCTTCTCGGTTTATTCAGAAGACCTCTGAGAAACCTAATCCCGTCCAGATATGTCTGAGATTCATCCAGTAATTGTTTGGTGATCCGATTCTCTGACCACTCGCTCCACTTTCATCATGGATATAGAGGTCTTTCTGCCATATCGGACGAAACAATAACATGATCAATAAGAAGATGCCGATCACAAAAACTAATAGCAGAGTTAGGTAAGAATATTGTATTGCAGTTTTCTCGATTGTTAACATAATATAACTGATTTTAGTTGGCCTTTTAGTTGGCCCATTTTCCCAAATCATTAATTCAGTTCTCAAAACACATTTCTCATAAAGTTTAACAATGAGTATGTTAATCATTAGGTAGCAAAACTGATGACACCAGTAAGAATATCTGCATCCTGAAAACGGAGAGAGGAGAGAGCTGAACGAATAATATACATGGGTTTTATACTTACACATTCACTAGGCTATAATTACAGTACAGTACCAGTACATTAGATGATGGAAATTTCACTCTTCTATATGTACAGTAAACTGTAGCACATGTTGTACACCTTCAAACATGTGACTGTCACATTTTATTTGTAACCATTTTTTTTAATGTGTACTGCATGTTTGCAGAACTGTGAAATGACTGCCTAGAGATATAGTCTTGTGTCAGGAGACCAGGAAACTGCTATAATACTGTACACTGTAATGAAATTTGACCAAATGTGCAGAGGATGCTGAATTTACTTTTTAAAATTTTATATTGTACTGTACTGTATTGTGGCTTGTCTTAAAGTCTTGTTTAAGAAACATAAATAGTTTGGTTAGTTAGATGTTCTAGATGTTTGCTAAAGTGTTGCTATGATATTCTGGATGGTTGCTAGGCTTTTGGTATGCAGTTGCCGGGGTGTTGCTAGACTATTGATAGAGTTCTGGGTGATTACAGACATTCCCACCTCTGGTAAAAACAGAATGTCTTCTTTAATGATACAAGGTCAGAAACATTTATAACCTCTTGAAGTTTTTTATATTGTGCATTTACTTGGTGCCATGATGGATATTGAAATGTGATTTATTTTTTCATTTTAAACAGTATAGATGATTACTTAATGGTAATGCAATATTTGTGAACACAACTGTGCATGTCAGACAATAAATCCCCAAAAACTATGCATGCTTGCTTTGGTGTTGTCACCCCTTTGCCATCTTAAAAATGATTTTCTAGATCCGCCCCTGTTACAGTTGTTAATAATAATAATAATAATATTATTAAATAGTGCTGCACGATTAATCGTATTATATCGCAATCGCGATGTCAGCCTGTGCGATTATATGACGGCACAATGTTGCGATTTTATTCAATAAATAAGTGCATGTGTGGACTTGACAACACATACTTTCTGAGAACAGTTTGCCGATTTGCCGCTAACAAAACAAACAAACAAAACAAAAAAGACCAGGCAGTCTCAGCAGTGCACGTGTGGGGTCATGTGACTATCCGGTGTGCAGACCAGAACAAAGATGGATGCGGAGGAGATCGACACTGAACTGGTAGCCAAAAAAAAAAAATCTACCTCTGTTATATGGAGATATTTTGGCTTTAAGATTACCGACACTGAGCAGAGAGAGGTACTGTGTAACATTTGCAAAATTAAAGTTGCTACATCACGAGGTAATACGACAAATTTATATCAGCACCTGAAACAGCACAGAGAAAAATATGATGAATGCATGACGGAGAAAACCCAGATTAGTAAAGAGACAGCTGAAGGAAACAAGACGCAAGCTGTTACCCGAACAAAACAAAAGATAATTACAGATGTGTTTGCGAGTCTCACGCCGTATGATAAGTCTTCGCCTAGATATAAAGAAATCACAGACTCCATCACGTACTGCTTGGCAAAAGACATGATGCCCATACACACCGTTAGTAAAGTGGGATTTCAGAAAATGATCCGCACACTGGACAAGAGGTACCAGCTGCCCTCGCGAAACTATTTCTCTCAAGTAGCGATCCCTGCGCTTTATAACTCGCGCCGTGGCGAAGTTCAAAAGGAAATGGCTAAGGTGGCGTTCTTTTCAACCACTACGGACCTGTGGTCAAGCAGGACAAGTGAGCCATATATTAGCTTGACTGTGCACTTTGTCGACGAGGAGTTTGAACTGAAAAGCCGCTGCCTGCAAACATCGTATTTCCCCGACGACCACACCGGAGAGAACATAGCCTTGGGTTTGAGAGAGGCACTGGCTGCGTGGGACCTCTGTGAGGCGCGTCAGGTCGCCATCACGACAGGCAACGGCACCAACATCGTCAAAGCGGTGAAGCTTAATCAGTGGACTAGAATCCAGTGTTTTGGGCATAGACTTCATCTGGCCATTGGTAAGTTAAATTGAGTTCATCTTTTGTTATTCGGCTACAGCAAATATTTTAAACTAATGTAATTTTAAGAGCAATTAACTATGGGGTTTGGGATAGTTGTACCCTCGATTTATTAACTCTTAAGCTCTCCTTTAGTCGGGTTTACGATTTCCTTCCATGGGGTCATATAGAACCCAAACTTTAAGAGAGTGATTGCATAAAGAATTACACATTTTTAAATATTGCAAACTATGTATCATTTTTTCGTTAACTTCTCAACTTTACATTCGTGCTGTGTTTTCGTGGATATTTGGTACTTTTTTACCTATTTACTGCACAATTACTCAACTACGTCATCAACTGGCTTATGAAAAATAATTTTTTAATGAAAAAAAAAATCACTCTGATCTATATAAAATCTAAATTGTTTTTGGACATTGCTCTATGTGTTAGGGAGAGAATACTGCCATCTGCAGGTTATTGGAAAAACTTTAGGAATTACACTTAAAGAAAGAAAGTGCAATGGCCACATATATATGTGCGTGTGTGCGTGCGGTGTATGTTATGTCATGTCTACCCCTTCACATTGTTGTGCATTTATGTCTGAAATCTAAATCAAAATCTAAAAAAATGCCCCGGACACGTGAGTGAGAACATACTTGTTGCATTTGTGCTCTAGTACCAGTCCTTCATTTGTGTATGAAAATTTTCAGATTTATGCCAGATTTGTTGATTTTTATATGCCAATTTCTATAAAAATTCTCTCTGTTGCATTCTTTCTGTCACAGAGGGAGTTTTGGTTTTGGCTTGCTCAGTTGGGGACACTTAATTTCTAGCAAAATTAAGTGGTTTTGGTTGCACAGATACTATTTAAACTAAACTAAGCCAGACAATGACATCTCTGAATTCAGTAATGAAATGCCTTTAACTGAAAATTGAGTGTTTAATCTTATTATTATAATACATTACTGACACTCTATTCTCCAATTTGATACTGTTAAGTGCTTTGGCACAATCTCTATTTTTGTGTTTGTGTGTGTGTGTGTGTGTGTGTGTGTGTGTGTGTGTGTGTGTATGAGATAGAAAGTTTGTTCCACTTTGTGTTTATGCTCCAGGACCAGGCCTTTATTTAAATGTTTTTTTTTTTTTTTTCAGATTTAAATCGATTTACTACTTTTTGTTTTTTTGAAAAACGAAATGAAAAAATAATAATTTTTCCACTTTTCCCATTCATTTTCAATGAGGAAGAAAAAGTTTTTTAATACACCTTTAGAACAACCAAATGAAGTCCAGATTTTTTGTATGTTTTTAGAAAGATTATTTAGGAAAGTCACAGAGTCTCATGCCCCTGAGATGAAGGGGATATATATTTTTTTTTAAATGAATGAAAAGTCCAGTGGGGTCAACTGGACCCCAAGGAGGGCTTAAGGGTTAATAAAATAACTTGAAATACAATGTAAAATTCTGTGTGCCACAAAAGATACTATGACTGGCCCATTTATGCTATTAATATGGAATTGGGCATATAATCAGAATGTGAATATTAAATGTTTTGCAATGTCACTGTAGTAAGTAAATGATTTGTCTTTTTTCCACCCTTTTATCATTCACAGAAAATGCTCTGAAAGATAATGCACAATGCATTAACAGGGCTACTGGGATATGCAGGAAGATTGTGGGCCACTTCTCCCATAGTTGGAAGAAAAGAGTGGCTTTGAGGGAAGCACAACGAGAGCTCAGCCTCCCAGAGCATGCCATGGTGACAGACTGCTCAACACGATGGGGTTCCACTCAGAAAATGATAGCAAGAGTCCTGGAGCAGCAGAGTGCGTTGTCCAAGGCTCTCTCCACAGACCGCAAAGTGCAACACCTACTCCCTTCGTGGCAGGACCTGGAGGTCTTGGAATCTGTAAACAAGGCACTAAGCCCACTCCAGGACTTCACGGATGCCTTATCAGGTGAACGTTATGTAAGCATATCTTGTGTGAAGCCTGCTCTGCATCTTTTGAACACCTCAGTGCTGATTAAAGACGAAGCGGACACTGACCTGACCAAATCACTGAAATCAAAAATTCTTAGCTACCTCAACAACAAATATGAAGGCACGCAGGACTTGCTAAACTTGGCCACTTTCCTAGACCCAAGGTTCCGAACACAATACATCTCTGCAGAAGTGACCGAGACCTTAAAGGAACGAGTCATCTCTGAGTTGATGGTGAGTAAAACCACAGCGTTTAGTTAACTGGTAAGAATTCCATGTAACAAATTTCTAAAACATGCACATTTATTTTTTTTTTTTTACTTGTTTCAGGAAATTCACCAGCAGCAGACTGCAGCCCAAAGCACTGCAGCGATACAGAATGATAGTCTGGATGTTGAAAGTCCACCTGCTGCTAAAGCCAAGAAGAAAACTCTGGCCAGTTTCTTCAAGGAAACCGCATGTACAGCACCAAAAGCATCGTTATCAGCCACATTTGATCCCATGGCACAGTTTAGGGAAGCAGTGGCTGCTGAACTCAACGCTTACATTTACATGCCACGTGTAGACCATGGAGAAGATCCACTGAAATGGTGGAAGTTCCACAAAGTATACTTCCCTAGGCTATGCAAACTAGCACAGAAATATCTGGGCATACAAGCAACAAGCTCTGCATCAGAGAGAGCTTTTAGCACTAGTGGTAATGTTGTATCGAATCATCGCTCCTGTCTGAAACCAGATAAAGTGGATATGCTTGTTTTTTTGGCAAAGAACCTCTGATGTGATAAGCAGAACTTTTTAGAAAGAGTATTTGGAAGTACCAGAGTGAACCACAATTTTATATTCAGTTTCCTTTAAAAAGAGTTTATACTGAGTATGTTACATCCTGCATAAATGTCCCTGTTTGTTTGGACAAAATGTTTAAAATATCTTATGTTTGTGAAAATGTGTATGTTTTTACTTGTTATTTTATTTTATTTAGCTATACTTTTGAGAAAATAAGTTTACATTAATGCAAATGTTATTTCATTTTGTAAAAAATTATTTATTTTGAAAACATTTTCTAGTTTTACAAATACACATTTCAGCATTATCACTAATCTGTGTGTGCATTTTCCTTGATAACCAATCAAGTTGACTCATGGTACCATTTATAATATCGCAATCGCATACTGACCTCAATCGCAATATGAAATTTTTCCAAATCGTGCAGCCTTAATTTTTTCTTAAAAATGTTTAATAATTTTAAAAGCACAAATTCAAAAAGTGCCACTAATACAGAAAATATAAAACAGATAAATGTCATTTTTTTTACTACCTATGCAATGCATCTATTTAATTATTATTATTACTATTTCACCAACTGTGCATACATAACACAGTGTTATGTATGCACAGTTGGTGAAAACTGAAAAGAGTTTTCGTTGGCTTAAAAGTGGGTTAGAATGGGTTTGTGGTTTTAGAATTTTTTACAAATGCATTACCACTGAAACAGCATTGCATTTGAAATGACACATTACAGTAATAAAATGCATTTTAACTATTAAAGCCTGTTACATTTGTTAGGTGCATATCAACATTATCATTCATTTCTGTAGCTTTTGAATTAATAGTATGTTTTAAATACACTGTCACTGATTTCAGTCTGTATTTAAATATTCAAAATATCAATATCTCTTTCATTATTGCCGATGTATCACCTTCGATAATGAACGAGATATTGCGTAGCTTGTCAGTGAACTATGGCTCTGTGTAGTAAATGCCGCTCCATCTGAAAGCACTTGATGGAGATTAACTACTAATCACAGAACTGGCTTTACTGACAAGATGCGCATGATAATCGCATTCGATTATTTGCACAGCCCTATATGGGTCCTTTGACCATGGTTTGATTACTGTACAACAGGCATGCTCAAATCTGGCCCAGTCCTGCGGAGTTTAGCTCTAACCCTAATCAAACACACCTGAGCATGCTAATCAGTCTTCAAAATCGTTAGAAAATCACAGGGTTGGAGCTAAACTCTGCAGCAGATTGGCCCTCCAGGGAAAGATTTGAGGAACCCTGCTGTACAAGCTCCAAGCCAGAAGACTGGCCGTTCTGGTGGTGCTGGAGCCAGTGAAGGGGGCAGAGCCAGAGACAGCGGAAGAAGCAGGAAGCCAGGTGGAACCAGTGAAGTAGGCACTTGCGGCCCAATCTGCATACTATCCATCCTAAATTATGTGATACTAGTCATTTTCAATACTATATAGGGTGGATAGTATGCACATTGGGATGCAGGGGCGGTCTTGGCCACTTGAGAGCGCGTGCACATGATGGGAAGTAAGTGTGCAAGACTATTCCACGTCTTAAAAACGCCAAAGCACAGTGTCCTTAATGCACATATTTTGCCCGTGGCTCCAGAGCGCTATTGGAGGCTTAGTGTATCCCATCATGCATCATGTTTTGGAATAAATCATGATATTTTGCAAGAGGTCACGGAAAGCTAAATATTAATATAATAATCAGATATTATTACATATCATTTGGTAGAAAAACAAAGTGTTGCATGTTTTATTTTGGTGCAAAGATGAGTGGTGGTGATATATATTTTGTACAACGTTTGCAACTGCATTTCATCACTTAATTAGAAGCACCACAAATTAAATTGTGTCATGTTATAGGGACTACTGAACAGACATTTAGAAGCTGATTTTAAAATGCAAAGTATTTAAAATAAAAAATAGGTAATGAAAAGTTCTTCAAACAATTGTCTTCATCCTCACTTGGACACTTGGGCCAAATACAGGAAATATGTCATATAAGTGGTCAAGTGCAAAGACCGCAAGTGTGGGTATTTGGACAAGGGGTAGGTAGGACCAGTGGCAAAGAAGGAGGAGCTTGGAAGCTGGGTGGGACCAGAAGAGAAGGAGTAGAATGGCTACTGAAGGAAACCAGTGAAGTGGGATCACTTGGGAACAGTTACGGACTAGCAAGTAAATGAATCCTGACAGGACCGGCAAAGGTAAACACGCCTCAGAGGTGGGAGCATGAGTTAGACTCTACTCCAGGAAGAGTAGATAAAGCTCAAAATAAATAGGGCTACAGGTTCTAGCTCTGGGACAACCTTCTCCATTGCACAACCTGATATTGCCAAGTACAACATGTTCCTGGGTCAGCATCTTTGTTGACCCTGGTACAACATTGTGATTAACCAATCAGATTTCAAGAACCAGTTTATAATTTTTGTGAAGTTTAGGATTACAATCAGTGTTTGGTGCCTGTACATCAGTGTAATTCATCTGTCAGTTCCTCTGATTTTAGGGATTACTTATGGGTAAGGTTAGGTTTAGGTGTAGGAATATGGTTAAGATTATATTTTTGGATTAAAATGTTGTTCCAGGGTCAACAAAATATGTTGACCCTGGGACACGTCGCACTTGGCAATATCAGGACGAGCTTCTCCATTAGTGGAGGGTCCATGGAGGGCATAGGCTCTGGCTATTGTATTAGCCACTTGTATTAGTTTAGATTTAACACACTCATGATCTTGTAAAGACCACCAACTGAACATATATTGTTAGCACTGTTTTGTCAACATATTAAATGAGGGGGTAAATGTTTATAATGCTTGTCATTATATTATGTATTTGGAAAATATAAATGTATTTTTAAAAATTCAAATGCACTGCACTGAAATTGTCACAATCAGAGTTAGTTTCGTTTTCATGGACTGTTAGTTTGTATTCATTGTTTTCATGTGATCAGAACACATGAAGCTGGAAGGAAGTATTCGTTTGTTTCCATGGTGGTGGCTTTACATATGATATAAGCTATTATGTTCAATTTTCAGCCAGTTTGAAGTATCTGCAAGATCTGATCCACCCATAGGACCAGATCTCTGTGTCTGGTCAGATCCCCCTGACTGTGGAAATGCCTATCCTCCACGTTCCAGGGCCTGTCCATCCAGAGGACAATCCCAGCACAAACACCTATGGATTCAGATTCAGAACAGCTTCACGTATGCAAAGACTAGTCTAAGTGCATTTATACACAAGATAATGAGGAACTCAACAAAAAACAACATAATCACAACATAATCAATAACAACTGTAACAGTTAAAAGCAAAGTAGTGATTGGAACACAAGAAACACAAAGAACACACATAAAAAGTAGTCCATAAAAACTAAACCAAAACTAAATCTGATTGTGACATTTTCAGTGCAGCTGGTTTAAGTTTTTTAAAATATATTTATATTTTTCAAATACATAATAATAATGACAAGCAATATAAACATTTAGCCCCTCTTTATATGTTTATATGTAAATCAAAACTAATACAAGTGATTTTGCAATACTAATTTTAGCCATAATATAGAATCTTCATTGTTCAATTATACCTCAAAACCTGTTTTGTATAAATGTAGGTATTTGAATCACTACTAACAAGTCACATAAACAAATATTTTAAGAAAAAAAAACTGATAAACTTTATATCTGTAATTCTCTTTCAGTTAAATAATGGAAGACAGGGTGGACTTGGTGTATACCAGAGCTTAAATTAATTTTAACATTCAGTCTTTTCAAAGCATTTTTAACTATTTACAGTTCACTGCGTGATTTGAATGAAACCCTTTTGTAATTAAAGTTGAAAATGTGTGGATGTCATCAATCAGGTGTGTTGTAAGACACCAGCTGCTGAAGAAGTTGTGCCTTCTCAAGCTCCAACATGGAAATCTGTTGATTCTTCTGATTCACTTCCTGTATATGAAATTCACACAGTGCTCGTTATGTTGATAATAAATAGGACTGTACAACAGAAACAAAAACAATAAGAATACTATTATTATTATTACTGATCATCACCTTGACCAATGTGGCATTGCTCCACCGGAGGTCCCAGTCTGATCCTCCACTCTCTTCTGGGGCCAGATTGTTCCAGACACAGGAGTCACTCATCAGATTACCCAGACTGCCATTCACACGCTGCATACAAGACCGCATAGCGCAGGACCACCTGCCCTGTAAGGTACAGGTCATTTACAAATTTCTTAGGACAAAAATGTAAAAGAAATAAATCAAATAAAGTACAGATAGGAAAACCAATGTTTCACCAGCTAAACCAATTATACACATAACAGTAAATAACAGTACAACATATTGAACAAACTGTACCTCCATTCCTCATATCTTCACTTAAAAAGTCTGTATAAGTACACCAAGTTTACTTAATCCTGCTCTTGTAGACCAACCTTTCTTCAGACTTTAGCTACAGTATAACCTTAATCAAACACACGTGACCAAGCTTACCAAGGACTTCAGGATCAAAAGGGATAGTTCACTCAAAAATGAAAATTCTGTCATTAATTACTCACCCTCATATCATTCCAAACCCATAAGACCTTCGTGAGAGCTTTCTGACCCTGCATAGACAGCAACAGAACTGAAACGTTCAAGGCCTAGAAAGGTAGTAAGGACATCATTAAAATAGTCCATGTGATATCAGCGGGTCAAACGTAATGTTAGAAGAAATTGTTGAATAAAGTCATTATTTTTGTTTTCTTTTTGCACAAAATGTATTCTCGTAACTTCATAACATGGACTATTTTATCAATGTCCTTACTATGTTTCTGGGCCATCAGTTGTGTTGCTCTCTATGCAGGGTCAGAAAACTCTGATTTCATCAAAAATATCTTAATTTGTGTGCCAAAGATGAGTTTATAGAAGGTCTTACCGGTCTGGAACAACATGAGGGTGAGTAATTAATGACAGAATTTGCATTTTTGGGTGAACTATCTTTTTTAGGTTTGGCATTTTGGGATTTGGGTTGACCCAAAAATGAAAATTCTGTTTTCATTTACTTACCCTCAAGTTGTTCCAAGTTTCTTTCCTCCAGTGAACACAAAAGAAGATATTTTGAAGAACGTTGGTATGCACCGACTTTCATTTTTTCATACTATGGAAGTCAATAGGGACCAGTAACTGTTAGGTTACCAACATTCTTCAAAATAACTTCTTTTGTGTTCAGCAGAAGAAAGAAATTCATTTGGAACAACTTTATGGTGAGTAGATGATAACAGAATTTATATATAACTCATATATAACTTGTTTTCACATGCGTACAACAAGGAATTTCAGAAATACTTTTATACCTGTGCTACCAAGTTAGGATGATCAATGACAAACATGGATGACAAACAGGTGAAAGTAGGATCAGTCCTCTCTGGTCGTTGTCATAATGACACCATTATTTTGGCAAAATACATTTTTCTTCATTGATAGCCAATGTTAGTATAAATAAAGTTTCTCAAGCAAAATTGCACAAAAAAAACAAAAACAATCCTTATTTCATCGTAGATTTCAGTTACTGGTTATATTTTTGGAGGGCTCTGGTTTAGGTTAAGGGTTAGTACAGTCCCTTACAAAACAAAAATATATGTGAATATACTGCAACATATAATGCGATATATTACATAATACATTTCCATATATTGGAAACTAGTGCTTATATTTTTCAATATACAGCAATATATGCATTGACAATATATGGCTATATATTGATACATACAAATAAATGTAGAAATAAAGAAATAAATATTCATTGTTTGATTTATTAAATATATATATTGCACATAGATGCACCCATATAAATGTGAATGTATGTACACGCATATACACACTCACTGAATGAGTAACAGAAGATTTCTAATTCCCAGCATGCTTTGCTTCTGAAAGTACAAATGTTAAAATTAAGTGTTATTTCATGTGTTTTTGCTCAATGTTAATATAGGGGGAGATCTGTTAGTGTTTAATGTTGTATTATATTGAAATTTGTAAAAAATAAATTGAAAATTGTAAAAGTGTTTCTGGTATGTGTAAGTTTGTGGGGTCACCATTGTGCAGAAGAGTAGAGCCTGTGGATGATGACTGGACAAACGTCATTGGGCATATAGTTACTTTACTTAAAAAGTAATGGCTGTGCAATTTTCAGCACAGTGATAGTCTGTTCACTAAGTGTTTAGTATGAGCAGATGTGCTTATGTTATTGTAAACTAGCTGTAATTTAGAATATAAAGCATGTATCATATATAAGAAATATATAGCCTATTTCCATATATATATACTGCATGAGTAAATATATGTTTAACATATTTTACACATGCAGTACCATATCTTATCTATATATTATGAAGTGTATTACTGAATATAAAATTAAATATGTTATGATATATAAGTAAATATATTGTCACATATGTTTCAATATATGAAAAGCAGCAATTCCTTATGTATTATTCAATATATATATTAATGTATTTACACAATATATTATTCTGTATAATTTCTAATATATTGTTATGTCGTTTAATATATTGATCATTCATATATTAGGAAATATATTTTCTTTGCATAAGGGGTAGCCTTTTAACATTGGTTGTAGGCCAGTGGTTTTCATTCCTAGTTTAGGCACCTACTGCACTGTACATTTGTATGTGTACCTTATTTAACAAACCTCATTTAGATCATCGGCTCATTGGGAGATGAAAAGTTTTGAATTAAGTTCAAATGAGCAGGTATTGAATTAAAGTCTGCAGGAACAGGCCTCCTTATACTTCAGTTGTATACTCTTGCTTTTATGTGACAGCAGCATCACTCAGGTGTGTTTTGTGAAGGTACATACCTCTCCATCCAAGTCTCCTGTGCTGAAGCTAACTTGCCTTTTTAAATTTAGCTTCAGGCGATTCTGGTACCACAGCTGTGTTTGTTCCACAACCTGTAGTCCAGCCCACAGGACATCTTTTTGTCTTTCCAGGTCTCTACGTCTCTTTAGCTAAAAGAAGCATAAATGTATCATAAACATTGAAGCCCCACACTACATATTAACTGTAAGTGTTTTGGCATATTACAAATGTCAGAATTAAGCATTATGACTGGAGCATATAGTGATATCCCAGACAGCAAGCAGTGTCGGCCCAGATCCGGCCCACATCTGGCCCACATGGAGATGGGCCAGATGTGGGCTGGATCTGGGTCAAAACTATGTTGCTATCTGGGATATAGATTAATCATCTGATATTTGGCCATTTTGAGATTACTGGCATTGGTTGATAACTCGTTTGGCTGATTAACAGAAGTGTTGCTCCCCTTATAGAAAATATGTAAGTAACTATTGTGTAAAACAAATGTTTTGATAAGCAAAAAATCTTATTTGTGTCTCATTTACTATGCTATTGGAGATCAGCCACCCAAAATGCCTTGGCAATCATTGCATCCCAAATGACACACTATGCATTTAAACACTATGTACTCATCATGCAGTGTATAAATTACACTACTGTGCAAAAGTCTTAGGCCATTATTATTTTCCCCACCACCAAAAACAACAACAAAAATGGTTTTAAGCCAGTTATTTCTATCTTTTGCTTTAGTGCGTCAGTAGGAAATATCAGTTTACATTTCCAAACATTGCTTTTGCCATTAATTGTAATAATCCAGTGAGATTTTTTGTATGCACAAGGAGTCTGACAACAGCCAGTGCTCCACACAGAGATGTGATCTCCCCACCGTCGAGTCCATCTGGAATGACATGAAGAAACTAAGACAGACTAAATCCAGAAGAACTGTGGCAACGACTCAAGACACTTAAAGAAACCTACCTGCAGAGCTACCTGTAAAATTATGCACAAGTGGACAACAGCTTGTTTTACATGCAAAGGGTGATCACACCAAATGTAGAGTTGATTTAGTTAATAGATGCTAATTGATAAATAACATTTATGACATTATTTTTGAAAGCACCCTTACTTTACTGCATTTTTACACAAGCGTCTAAAACTTTTCACAGTACTGCAGCTTTGCAGGTAGGTTCTTAAGGTGTCTTGGAGATGTTGCCACAGTTCTTCTGGATGTAATCTGTCTTAGTTTCTTCTGTTTCTTCATGTCATTCCAGATGGACTTGATAATGTCCGTGAGATCAGTGTGGAGCACACTATCTGTTGTCAGACTCCTTGTGCATACAAAATCTTTGGGTTATGACAATTAATGGCAAAAGGAATGATATAGCAAAAGATAGAAATAACTGCCTTAAACCTTTTTTTTTTTTTTTTTTTTTGGTGAAAATAATAATGGCCTAAGACTTTTCGTACAGCACAGTAGTGTATATAAGATTATTTTGTCATTCATAATCGGAGTCTGATAGCCCTCCCTCCACTATGTAATTAATGGCTGTGACAATTGGGTGCATAGAGAGTCCAAAAGTTCACACTTAATTTTTTCAGTGCATTGTATTTAAAGTGCACTTTTTTTGGAATTTTCAGTGTGAACACACTACTTGCACTATTTATACTACAAAACGGCACTGAATAGTGCACAAGTACATGATTTGGGACTCACTTATTACTTTAGCAATGCCCTAGCAGCCAGAAGACCTCAGCAACCATCTAGCACTTGCCTAGCAACAACTGACAAAAGCCTTGACAAGCATTTAAACTACATAAGGCCTACATACTAAAACATTTTCTCCTCATTCTGTCTAAACCATCTAACCATCAAGCCAAAGTATGCTCAACTAGATAAATATTAAACCAAACTTCAAGATTATTTTTTTTAATTATTATTTGAGACATGTACTCACAAATACTACTTTTAAGTTTCATCACTATAGACAAAACTGTCCTGTTTCCAAATTGTCCCATTCCATGTGAGGAACATTTTTCCTCCAAAATTACACACAGTAGACAATCTCTTACCCAGTGAAAGCAGTGCAGTGCGTCAGGGCTGTAGAGGCTGTTCTGGAGAGGAATGATGAGGACGGTGTAATAGCCATCACATGCCATGTGTACAAACGCTGGCACCAAACTCAAGACATAACACAAAATGAATAATCAGGACAGAGAAGGCAAGAAACAAAGAAATATGAAGCCTTGTGAGAATGAGCAAGAGAGGGAGGGACGGAGGGAAGGAATGTAAATGGATACTCAAATTTCTATAAAAGCTGATGATGAACAGCATCGGTAGTTATGATGGCTGAATTACAAACACCGCAATACCAGAACTCTAAACATGCACCTAAAGATGATAACAGAGATAAGATTTTGTGATCGTAAGACATTATTCAGTTAAGCAAGCTGTCAATAAGAACCCCTGAGCTGTCAGTTGAAACTGGAAACACCCGATTTCGTCTTTGCCATAATTTTGAGTTTTCTGTTCCAACATGTTAGGGAATGTGACTGAACCTGGACTGAAATAATAAGAGGTGTGTTAACACAACCATTTGAAAATAAACCAATAATATTTCAGATGTTAAAGCAGGGGTGTTTCCAGAACCTGAGCATTTGGGGCCACTTTTATAAAGAAGCCAAATTTATAAAGAAATCCAACAGCTAAAATGCTGTTCATTTCACAATGATTGCATAGGACTTGATACAGAAAAACATGACTCAAGTTATGTTCAGTTAGTTCAAAATATACTATGTTATTATAGGAGCATTACTCCTAATGCAGCTTTAAATGTCAACACAAAACAGACCTCTTTTTAAGTCTTGGCACTTTTGAGGCTGCTGTGTGTCGCGGCAGACAGCTTGTTCAGTACAGTTCCCTTCACAGAGCAGGGCTTTGCCGAACATATGGTTGTGAGTCCTGAAAGTTTATGGGTGTGAGTTTGGTTATAGAATGCAGTTGTCAATTCTGTAAATAACTGAATTGTGTATGAATGCAACCATATTGATGACTCAAATACAGGACCAACAACCGTATTCTGCTGCTGTGTGAACGTGGCATTAGGTGTCTTCAACTATATTGTACTTAAATAAAGAACCGAAAAAATTGTGTATATTAAGGCTTTGTCTCTGTACTTCTGTTCAACCCTGTTATGTTGTTACATCCACCCTTTAAGATTGTGTCCAAAGCACCTCATAAACCAGTAAACTAGGCAGGGAGATCAGCATATACCAGCTTACACTATTTGTTTATGTCTCTTTGACCTTCTCTTTTCTAATGACGTGATGTTGTGTGCTATATAGAGCAATTGACAACAATATCACATACCTTCATTTGGTCAAAGTTCACTTCAGTATATGCCATGCAAATAGTTTTACTTTATCTAACTGGTTTGGGCCATAAGAACAATTGTGCAGTTCACCCAAAAATTTTGTCAACATTTACTTTTACATCATTTACCTGAGGCTCTAGAGTCAATAGTCATAACATAACATTTAAGTTCAGGTGACTGGCCTTGAGCAAAGATGGCAGAAGATTTCAAATGAGTCCTGCTGGGGTTTGAGCAAATTAACTGCCTTAGATATGAGTATTCAACCACTTTTGCTGTTAGCTGAGCAAGAAACTTGTAGGATAATAGGAGAAATTAAAAAAATTCAAATGACCTATTGATTTGCAGAATAATTCACTGTTCGAATGCAATCAAACACAGCACACTTAGGACATCTGCTGGTCACACATGCTATGGTAAGACTTAAATCGGCAACAATCACACAGTTACTCATCCAGAGTAAGGAAAAGGGCTGGGAAAATCACTTTGGACCCCTCACATCCAGGTCACTTCCATGAACTGTTGTTACCTGGTCGCTAATACAAAGTACTGAGCACCAGAACAGCTAGGCACAAGAAAATGTTCTTTCCTCAGGCCATCTACCTCATGAGCAGTTAAAAGACCCCACTGTGCAATAAAAATGTGCAATATACTGTCCCTGCAAATGCCCAACATTTATACTTACATTTATTTGAAGTATAGCATACCTTTTACTCACATTCCCTTGTACTAATATTGGCACCCTTGGTAAATATGACCAGCTTCTTCTGCTTGAGGATTGGGATATAAACAATAGACAAAAAAGACAATGCACAAAATATGTATGTACAGAATACATACAGTGCCTTCCACTAATATTGGCACCCTTGGTAAATCTGTGCAAAGGTGGCTGTGAAAATAAATCTGCATTGTTTATCCTTTTGATCTTTCATTTAAAAAATTCACAAAATTCTAACCTAAGTAAAACAATTGAAAGTGGGGGGGGAAATCTCATTGTGAAATAAATGCTTTCTCTAGTTCATATTGGCCACAATTATTGGCACCCGATTATTGCAATGTCCTTTTCCCAAGATACCAGTCTTGAGTTTTCTCCTATAATGCCTGATGAGTTTGGAGAACACCTGATAAGTGATCAGAGACCATTCCTTCATGCAGAATCTCTTCAGATCCTTCAGATTCACAGCTCCATGTTGGTGTTTCTCCTCTTTAGTTCACCCCACTAATTTTCTATAGGGTTCAGGTCAGAGGACTGGGACAGCCATGGCAAAAGCTTCATTTAGTGCTCAGTGACCCAATTTTGACAGTAAATAGAAAGTAAATAGAAAGTTGCTGTAAGACAAAAGCTAAAGCATTGAAAATCCACATTTCCACCACCAGGGAAATAATTAAGAGCTTCCAATCATCTAAAGATGTTACAAATCTGCCTGGAAGAGGCCGTGTGTCTATATCATCCTAATGCACGGTGAGGAGAAGAGTTTGAGTGCCCAAAGACTCTCCAAGGATAACAGCGGTAGAATTGCATTAGTTGAGTCTCGGAGTCAGAAAGCTTAAAAAATATATAAAACAGCCCCTACATCACCACATATTGTTCAGGAGGGTTTCAAGAAAAATTCTCCTCGCTCATCCAAAATCAAAATCCAGCAAATTCAGTTGTCAGACACGACTGGAACTTCAAATGACACTGGCTTCTATGGTCAGATGAAACTAAAAAAAATAAAAATAATTTTCAGGTCAGTGGCAGTCAGTTTTTGATTTTTTATCTGTTGATATTTGAGAGAATCCATGATGCCATGCATCTGAACAAGATGTCCAGGACCTCCGGCAGAAAAACAGACCAACAACATTAAAGATCCAGTATTTAACCATTGGCATGGGGTACTTTTTATGCCTGTTTGTACTTTATGCCTGGGTTTGCTGCCAAAAATTTTTTTTTTTTTAGTTTCATCTTTCTATTTTGCGAAGCTCAACAATCTTGTTCTGCACATCAGAACTTTATTGTTTGGTTTTACTCCTTGTGATGGATGATTAAGGGAATTTGGCCTTTGTTTTCTTCATATTTATAATCCTTTGGAACAAGAAGTCATAGCTAGACAATTTCATGCTCCTAGTCTCCCTGGTGTGCTAAAAAAAAATGTCAATATGAATGGGAATATACTTCAGAGATACAGTGGTGTGAAAAAGGGCCCCCTTCCTGATTTTTAAATTTTTTGCATGTTTGTCACACTTTAATGTTTTAGATAATCAAACAAATTTAAATATTAATCAAAGATAACAAGTAAACACAACATGCAGTTTTTAAATGAAGTTTTTTATTATGAAGGGAAAAAAAATCCAAACCCACATGGCCCTGTGTGAAAAAGTGCTTGCCCCCTCCTATTAAATCATGAAAGAACTGTGATTGACCACATTATTTTAGAAAGCTGAGATAAATTTCACTAGCCAAACCCAGGCCTCATCACTGCCAGACCTGTTGAATCAAGAAATCACTTCAATAGAACCTGTCTGACAAAGTGCAGCATGTTTATAGAGCAACACATCATTTTGCGATCTTAAGAAATTCATAAACAGATGAGAAACAAAATAGTTTACATGTATCAGTCTGGAAAGGGTTATAAAGTCATTTCTAAGGCTTTGGGACTCCAGCAAACCATGGTCAGAGCCATTATCCAAAAATGGAGAAAACTTGGAATAGTGGTGAACCTTCCCAGGAGTGGCCGGCCTACCAATATTACTGCAAGAGCACAAAGACGACTCATCCAGGAGGTCATAAAAGAACCCAGAACAACTTCTAAAGAACTGCAGGCCTCACTTGCCTCAATTAAGGTCAGTGTTCATGATTCAACAATAAGAAAGAGACTGGGCAAAAACAGCATCCATGGGAGAGTTCCAAGGCAAAAGCCATTGCTGACCAAAAAGAATACAAAGGCTCATCTCACATTTGCCAAAAAAAATCTTCATTATCCCCAAGACTTTTGGGCAAATATTCTGTGGACTGATGTTGAACTTTTTGGAAGGTGTGTGTGCCATTACATCTGGCGTAAAACCAACACAGCATTTCATAAAAAGAACATCATACCAACAGTCAAACATGGTGGTGGTAGTGTGATGGTCTGGGGCTGCTTTGCAGCTTCAGAACCTGGATGACTTGCCGTAATTGATGGAACCATGAATTCTGCTCTCTATCAGAAAATCCTGAAGGAGAAAGTCCGGCCATCAGTTTGTGACCTCAAGCTCAAGTGCACTTGGGTTATGCAGCAGGACAATGATTCCAAACACAGCAGCAAGTCCACCTCTGAATGTCCCAAGAAAAACAAAATTAAGGTTTTGGAGTGGCCAAATCAAAGTCTGGACAAATCCAATTGAAATGCTGTGGCATGAGCTTAAACAGTCCATTCATGCTTGAAAACCCTCCAATGTGGCTGAATTAAAACAATTCTGCAAAGAAGTGTGGGCCAAAATTCCTCCACAGCGACATGAAAGACTGTTACGACCCTTTGTTTTGTATTCTCTTGTTTCTTTCTCTCTTTTGTTTTGGAAGTGTTTGTGTCCAGGTACGGTGCTGATTGGCTCCTGCAGGCTAATTATTGGCCCATCTTGATTGGTGCATTTGATTCCAGGACACTTTAAAAGCCCTGATGTCACTTCCTTTGGGAGGGCACATTGTGTTTTGTGAGGGGAGAATTGTTGGTTTTGGTGGCTGTGTGGTTATATGTATTTTGATTGTTAAGAGTGATCATTGTTTGTCCTCTGAAAAGAGTTACAGATTTTAAGTAGGAAACTGTTTGGTATTTTGACCCGATCGACTGTTATTGACCCTGATTTGGATTCCCCTTTTAACACTGTTTGCTTGAGCTGGTAAATAGTTGCATATACTTGTAAATCTTGAGGGTTGGGAAAGTAAGGAGTTTGACGCCATTATTGTTTATTGTAACCCTTTTGATCTCTGTTTCTGGCTAGGAAGTCAGGCTAAAATATTGTACTTTTATTTTCCTTTCTTTTGGTTAGGGACTAGGTAAGAGGTTTTAAAGTAAGAGTTTTTGTTTGTTATTTTGGCCAGGTCAACTCCCGAAGAGAATTCCCAATTTATTTGCTTGACCATTGTTTTGTTTTTTTTTATTTGTTTTGTTTTGTTTCATTAAAACCCTCAAAAGATTCCCCGCTTCCACTCTCTCTTTTCATGTTGCGTCCTTTACCCCTAGACGGGGCATAACATGAAATTGGGGGCTCGTCATACTAAGTATTTGGCACGTTGAGTGACAAGGTATGAAATTGTGTATTTACGTACTCGCTGCTTTTGCAGAGTTTTTTTCTTCTCGTGTTTGCCTGGTGGTTTTCATCTAGTGAGGGAGGAAGTAGGGGGTTTACTATGACGTCAAAATTTGAACTTGAAAAATTTACGATCACGCCTACAGAAGAACAATTTGAAAAGTGTCGGAAGGATGATTTATTGTTAATTGCAGATTTTTTTTATATAGACGTGCCTCGAAATGCGCTGAAGAGGGAGATTAAGGAGGCCTTGCACAAGGAGTTGGTAAAACAAAGGATCTTACCTGGTGAAACTGAGGTAGCGGGTGTTGCAACAAATTCTGATGATTTAGAAGCTTTGGAAACGGAGCTCAAATCTGAGGACATATGCATAGATCCCGGCAATCCCTCTTCACCAAAAGAAAAAATGCTTGCAGTCCGACTAAAGGAGTTAGATGTGGAGTTAGGCCGACAGCAGTACCAGAGTCAGCTTTTGCATGTCCGAGCACTTGAGCTTGAAACAAAAAGAGACATCCGGCTGAAGGAGCTGGAAATTGAGCAAAAGTCTGGGCAAATGCGGCATCCTCCTTCTCCTGGATTGCAGCGACACGCTGCTCCTGTGCCGGCACTTACCTCATCGCCTCTTCCTGCAGCATCGAATATTTCACCGGTGAGTCAAACTGAATTCGATATTTCCAGACAAATTCCGTTAGTTCCTGCATTTAGAGAAAGTGAAGTCGATACTTATTTCACTGTTTTCGAACGTATCGCTGCTACTTTGCAGTGGCCGAAGAATATGTGGCCTTTACTTTTACAGTGTAAACTCGTGGGTAAAGCGCAGGAAGTATGTTCAGCATTGACTTTAGAACAAAGTCTAGACTACGATGTAATAAAATCCGCTGTTTTACGAGCTTACGAGCTTGTTCCAGAAGCCTATCGGCAAAAATTTAGAAAGCATGTGAAAACCACCAGCCAAACTTTTGTTGAATTTGCCCGAGAAAAGACTATTCTGTTTGAGAGGTGGTGTGCAGCAAATAAAATCAGCACATTTGAGCAACTTAAGGAGTTAATCCTCGTAGAGGAGTTTAAGAATTGTGTTCCTGAAAAAATAGTAGTTCATTTGAATGAGCAAAAGGTGACATTACTCGCCGAAGCCGCTATCTTTGCAGATGAATTTGTGCTTACCCACAAAGTTGTATTTTCCCCTTTACGTTCTTCTCGTCGTGTCACGGAACGTAGTCACAACCCTAAAACTGTGATTTTCCAGAATGATGAGCAGGGTCCTGATTCGCGTGAGTGTTTTTACTGTCGTGAGAAGGGCCATCTGATTGCTGTATGTCCTGTATTGCAACGTAAGAACCAGAGGAAAACACAGAATGCACATAAAAGTGTTGCTTTTGTGCGTACCCACTCTTCAGAGTCTCTGCTTTCGATTGATCCCACTTTTGAACCATTTGTGTGTAATGGTACAGTCTCTTTTTCTGAATTAGACACTGAGCATAAACATGTGCGCATTTTGAGAGATACGGGCGCAGCCCAGTCGTTTATCTTGGCAGATGTACTTCCTTTTTCAACACAGTCCAGCTGTGGCTCAGATGTCCTAGTTCAAGGAATTGAACTTGGGGTAGTCAGGGTACCCCTCCACACGGTATATTTGCGTTCTCCTCTTGTGACTGGGTTAGTTAAAGTAGCCGTACAATCTCAGCTGCCACTGAAGGGCATTTCTCTCATCCTCGGGAATGATTTAGCCGGAAGCAAGGTGTCTTGTCTTCCTGAAGTAGTTGATATACCATGTGTGTCAGGAAGTAATTTGGTATTGACTCAGGAGTTTCCAAACGTATTTCATTCCTGTGTTGTAACGCGAGCACAGGCTCGTAAGTTTGAAGAAGAACTTGATCTCTCTGACTCATTCTTGTGCTCAGATCTGTCAGATGTGAAGACCGGTTTAGACATGGAGATACAAAATTTGAGCTTTGGGCCAAATGTTGATTTTCCTTTTGACAGGAAGCACCTAATCGAAGCACAAAAATCTGATGGTACTCTGACTTCTTGTTTTACTGCTGTGATGGATAAAACAGTGTTACATGATCATGTAGTTGCTTATTTTCTAGATGATGGAGTACTTATGCGTAAGTGGAGTCCTGAGGAAAAACGTGACTGGAACTCTGTTTTCCAGGTAGTTGTACCCAATTCTTACAGAGAGTATGTTCTACGTGTTGCTCATGATCATGAGTTGTCTGGACATTTAGGTATCAAGAAAACCTATCACAATCTGTTAAAACACTTTTTCTGGCCTGGCATGAAAGCTAGTGTGACTCAATATTGTAGATCATGCCACGCTTGTCAGGTTGCTGGAAAGCCCAATCAGGTTGTTGTCCCAGCACCATTAAAGCCTGTTCCAGTAATGAGCGAACCTTTCGAGAAGCTGGTAATAGATTGTGTTGGGCCCTTGCCGAGAACTAAGTCCGGCCACTCGTATTTGTTAACTTTAATGTGTTCTGCTACCAGGTTTCCAGAAGCGATTCCACTACGCACCTTGAAAACTCCTGTAATTGTGAAGGCCATTGTTAAATTCTGCACAACTTTTGGTTTGCCAAAAATTATTCAGTCAGATCAAGGATCTAATTTTATGTCCCGTGTGTTCCGCAAGGTAATGAAAGAATTGAATATCAAACATTGTGTATCTAGTGCCTATCATCCACAGTCCCAGGGGGTGTTAGAGAGGTTCCATCAAACTCTTAAGTCTATGCTTAGAACTTACTGTCTTGAACATGAGAAGGACTGGGATGAAGAGGTTCCCCTTTTGTTGTTTGCTGTCAGAAATACTGTCCAGGAATCCCTTGGATTCAGCCCAGCAGAGTTGGTCTTTGGACATTCTCCTCGGGGTCCATTAAAGATGTTGCAAGAACAACTTCTTTCTCAAAGCCATTCAGTTACAGACAAAAATGTGTTAGACCATGTGAGCTCTTTCCATGAAAGATTGCACTCCGTCTGGAAGTTAGCACGAAAGAGCTTGGGAAGTTCACAGTCTCAAATGAAAAGCCGATATGATAAACGCACTGTTCAACGCTCATTTAAGCCTGGTGATCAAGTTCTTGTATTACTGCCTTTGTCTGGGTCGTCGCTCCAAGCTAAATTTGCAGGTCCATATGGGATTGAGGAAAAGTTAAGTGACACGGACTATGTAGTAAAAACCCCTGACCGCAAAAGGAAAACGAGGGTATGTCATATTAATATGCTAAAATTGTATATTTATCGTCCTCAGCCCCACTGCACAGTTCCATCTCCTGTTATTGTGTCTGTGAGTGCAGGCCCCTCAGATTATTCACCTAGTGTAGATGATCTTCGAATTGGAAGTGCTTGTTTGTCTGACATTTCTCTGAAAAATTCTGAAACTCTTGCAGTGTTTAGTTCAAAACTTTCACACCTATCCAGTTTGTCTCAAAAGGAACTTATGCAGTTGATTGGGAAGTATTCTTCACTGTTCTCAGATGTGCCCACTGTAACAAATGTTTTAGAGCATGATATCGATGTTGGTGATCATCGTCCGGTTAAGCAAAATGCTTATCGCATCAATCCAGTAAAACGTGAGATCATGAAGAAAGAAACACAGTACTTAATTGAGCATGGCTTAGCTGTGCCAAGTTCAAGTCCCTGGTGTTCCCCATGCCTCTTAGTTCCTAAGCCAGATGGAACGTCACGTTTCTGCACAGATTACCGTAAAGTTAATAATTTGACTAAATCAGACTCTTTCCCTCTTCCTAGAATAGATGATTGTGTTGACCGCATTGGTCAGGCAAAATTTGTGACCAAGTTAGACTTGCTTAAGGGGTATTGGCAGGTGCCACTCACTGATCGTGCCTCCGAAATCTCCGCTTTTGCTACTCCAGATGTTTTCCTGCAATACAAGGTTCTTGCTTTTGGCCTGAAAAATGCTCCTGCCACTTTCCAGCGTTTAATGAGTAAGGTGTTGTCTAATGTGAAAAATTGTGAAGCCTACCTTGATGATGTGGTTTGTTACTCTGATACATGGGAAAGTCATTTAAAAACTCTAGAAGAAGTCTTTTCTAGGTTCCAAGAAGCTAATCTCACCCTCAATTTAAAAAAATGTGATTTCTGTCATGCTAAGGTCATCTATTTAGGGAAGGAGGTCGGTCATGGAACCGTTCGACCAGTGGATTCTAAAATTCGTGCTATCATTGATTTCCCCTCTCCGAAGTCTAAAAGAGAACTCCGGCGTTTTCTTGGTATGGCCGGTTATTACAGAAACTTCTGTAAAAACTTCTCAGATGTAGTAAAGCCTCTCACTGATAGTCTTCGAAAAGATGTTTCTTTCGTTTGGAGTTCTAATTGTCAAATTTCTTTTGATTCTGTAAAAACATTGTTGTGTAGTTCTCCTGTCCTTGCTGCCCCAGATTTCACCAAACCATTTAAGCTCGAAGTGGATGCCAGTGGAACTGGTGCGGGTGCTGTCCTACTACAAGAGGATGATCAGGGAATCGACCACCCCGTATGCTTTTACTCCAAGAAATTTAATCGACATCAGTTAAATTATAGTACCATAGAGAAAGAAGCCCTAGCTCTTCTATTAGCATTACAGCAATTTGAAGTGTACGTCGGGTCCAGTTCCCAACCTGTTGAGGTTTTTACCGATCACAATCCACTTGTTTTTCTTCATCGCATGTGCAATAAGAATCAAAGACTCATGCGTTGGGCCCTCATTTGTCAAAGTTTTAATTTACAAATCAGATACAAGAAAGGTGTTAATAATGTTATTGCTGACTCCTTGTCACGGTGTTATGTATAAACCTGTTGCCATGTTTATTCTTATGTGTGGGGGTGTTACGACCCTTTGTTTTGTATTCTCTTGTTTCTTTCTCTCTTTTGTTTTGGAAGTGTTTGTGTCCAGGTACGGTGCTGATTGGCTCCTGCAGGCTAATTATTGGCCCATCTTGATTGGTGCATTTGATTCCAGGACACTTTAAAAGCCCTGATGTCACTTCCTTTGGGAGGGCACATTGTGTTTTGTGAGGGGAGAATTGTTGGTTTTGGTGGCTGTGTGGTTATATGTATTTTGATTGTTAAGAGTGATCATTGTTTGTCCTCTGAAAAGAGTTACAGATTTTAAGTAGGAAACTGTTTGGTATTTTGACCCGATCGACTGTTATTGACCCTGATTTGGATTCCCCTTTTAACACTGTTTGCTTGAGCTGGTAAATAGTTGCATATACTTGTAAATCTTGAGGGTTGGGAAAGTAAGGAGTTTGACGCCATTATTGTTTATTGTAACCCTTTTGATCTCTGTTTCTGGCTAGGAAGTCAGGCTAAAATATTGTACTTTTATTTTCCTTTCTTTTGGTTAGGGACTAGGTAAGAGGTTTTAAAGTAAGAGTTTTTGTTTGTTATTTTGGCCAGGTCAACTCCCGAAGAGAATTCCCAATTTATTTGCTTGACCATTGTTTTGTTTTTTTTTATTTGTTTTGTTTTGTTTCATTAAAACCCTCAAAAGATTCCCCGCTTCCACTCTCTCTTTTCATGTTGCGTCCTTTACCCCTAGACGGGGCATAACAAGACTCATTGCCAGTTATCGCAAATGCTTGATTGCAGTTGTTGCTGCAAAGGGTGGCCCAACCAGTTATTAGGTTTAGGGGGCAAGGACTTTTTCACACAGGGCTATGTGGGTTTGGATTTTGTTTTCCCTTCATAATAAAAAACTTCATTTAAAAACTGCATGTTGTGTTTACTTGTGTTATCTTTGATTAATATTTACATTTCTTTGATGATCTGAAACATTAAAGTGTGACAAACATGCAAAAAAAAAAATTAAAAATCAGGAAGGGGGCCAACACTTTTTCACACCGCTGTATTTTACTCATAAGAATTTCCAGGGGTGCCAATAATTGTGGCCAACATGCATTGGAGAAAAACATTTATTTTATCATGAGATTTTCTCCCCAACTTTCAATTTCCTTACTTTAATGATAAGTTAAAATTTTGTGAATTTTTTTGAATGAAAGATCAAAAGGATAAACAATGCAGATTTATTTTCACAGCCGCCTTTGCTCAGATTTACCAAGGGTGCCAATATTAGTGGAAGGCACTGTATGTATTCTGTACATACATATTTTGTGCATTGTCTTTTTTGTCTATTGTTTATATCCCAATCCTCAAGCAGAAGAAGCTGGTTGCAAAGTTTTGAATAATATTCATTCATTGACAGGATGAATCCCACCGTATTAATTCACTTGGCTAGAGGAGAACTGTCTGTATGGATTTATTTATATAATATAAAGCATTATATAAATAAATGTGACATGACCTAGAACCTGTTTTTTTCCCCGAGTTAAAAAGTACTCACAAAGTAGTATTATAAAGTTGTTTATCTACAGTCAAGCAACTCTTAAAGCTGCTTGATTTAAAAAATGGTTAGTGTGTTTAGGTTAGTAACGACACTGCTCATAGTTAGTTACATAGGCACAACTTAGGAGAGTAACTATAGTGTTGGCTTCCATGAATGCAGTTTACACGTCAAGTAAAAATACATATTCAGAACTTATTCAGGTACCTGTGTTTTCTTGTTTTGAATTTTATGCACTGATTGGGTGAACCTAATTAATTTTACTCATAGCCTAGGCTATATATTTTGTTAAATATGTTGCTGAAAATATTTGTGATAGATATTTGATGAATGAATGAATGTCTTTATACTTTCTTATACAGATACAGGATAATTTTCGATAAATCAGAGATGACCCACTTTTTCTGAAAAGATGTTTGGAGTGCATGATCTCAACATTTTTTATTAGTATATAAATTTACCTTCCAAATAACATACATGAACTGAATTTGAATGAAATTATAGTTGAAACAACTAGTTTAACAAAGGTGATTAAGAAAAGAAAAAACTAATACAAACCTGTTGCCTGATACAAACTGGCAGTTCTGACTTTTTTTCTCACAATTGTGAGATATAAACATTACAGTTCTGAGAAATGAAGTCAGAATTGCAAGATATAAACTGGCAATTGATTTTTTTCAGTCATATCAGACATATCAGTCTTTTTTTCTCCTCAGAACTGGACTTTATAACTCGCAATTGCAAGTTTATATCTCACAATTATGAGAAAAAAAGTATTTATATGATGCAAAAGTCGAGAAAAAAGTCAGAATTGTTAGATAAATAGTGGCAATTACATTTTTTTTTTTTTTTAATTATTATTATTATTCAGCGGAAACGGGCTTCTATACTAGAAAACAATAACCGACTAGGGAAAAAAGAATAGAAAAGCTGTCAGATTTGTGATCTAGAAAAATAAACATTACAGGTTTACAACCTAAAATGCACAACGCCTGTTCTGTGTTTTCTCTGTATGCATGTTTCCTAAACAAAAGCATTAAAATGCTTCATTTCTCCCATCATTCCTTCATCATTGTGCGCGGGAGAAAATCAAATGCAGCGTGTGGCTCCTCCCTGTCACGTTGCACATCAACGTGACTGGAGCTCTAGGGCGCGCGCCCGAGCTGGGAGCAAAACATTGAATGTGTGTCACGCGCGGGGGTTCTGGGGGATTTGACCTACTTTCCACAAAAACCTCGCTGCAGCGTTAAGACGTGGAAAAGGTACGCTAATTTTACGCGTATTGCGTTTTTAGCAGTAGTGAGATGAAAAATTCATTGTTATTTGACATGTTACAATTTAAATATTGAGTTGAATGGTGCTGCGCGGGTCACGTGACAATGGGCAGTCCTGCCATCAAAACAAACAGCGTTACTGCAGATGAGTTTATTATTACTTCGCTGCTCATGTTGTGTTTGTAGCTCAGGTCGTTTAGCTTTTGTCATTGATTAGAAAGTGCATTAGTAACGTTAGTGGATTTAATTTCCCTCATCTAGAGCTCTGCTTTTACTCGAATGGTGAGTTTAATATTTTTCGGTTGTTTTTGACATGGATAATTTCTGTATGACTTACTCTTAACTGCAAAGGTTCTAGGGATCTATCTATCTATCTATCTATCTATCTATCTATCTATCTATCTATCTATCTATCTATCTATCTATCTCACTGTTAGTTTGTGTCTGTCTGTCAGTATTAGAGAGATTATTTGAGATGCATGTCTTCAGTTTTATAAAGGTTGGCAGTGAGTAACAGGAGGTGTCAGTCGTTCCTCATGTTTTCTATTCTCTCGTGTATGTGTGAAGTGTGTAGTTTAGCGTGTAGTAGTGTGTACTAGTAATTTGATAGGCGTGCCGCGCCTACTTTCTCGACGTAAACAAGCCTCACTCACAGATTTCTCTCTTCAGTGGTAACCATATGGTGTGATCGTACAAAATAAATGTAATTAAAATAAAACTTTCATGTCTCACATTTCACCCTGGACCATAAAACCAGCCATAAGGGTCTTTATTATTATTATTATTATTATTATTATTGAGATTTGTACATCTGAAAGCTGAATAAATAAGCTTTCCATTGGTGTATGGTTTGTTAGGAACCATACATAAAAAAAAATCTGGAATCTGAGTATGCTAGAAGGAAAATCTAAATATTGAGAAAATCGCCTTTAAAGTTGTCCAAATGAAGGCCTTAGCAATGAATATTACTAATAAAAAAAAAAGTTTTGATATATTTTTACGGTAGGAAATTTACTAATTATCTTCATGGAACATGATCTTTATCCTAATGATTTTTGGCATAAAAGAAAAATCGATCATTTTGACCCATTGTATTGTATTGTTGGCTATTGCTACTAATATACCTGTGCTACTTATGACTGCTTTTGTGGTCCAGGGTGACATATTTTTTTATTTGTTAAATATAGCCTACATTGAAAGTGCAATTTATGCATACAGTTTTTAATGTAATTCCTGAAATGATATTTTTGGGGTATACCGAACTAAACAAAATCTTCCATGACTGGAAACATCAATAAAAGGATTCTTTAAAAAGAGGCATAATGTGGCATAATCTTAATATTTCTTGAACAAAAAATAGCAGTTTTTTTAAGCAGTTAATTTTATTTTAAGTCATCCAATAAAGGTAGGCAACTTTTGTCTTGGGGAAAAGTAAATAAAAAGTTTACACCCTTTGTATTCGAAGAGTAAGAAAATGTTATGGATGGAGAAAAAGCCTTAGTAAAAGTATTCTTTAAAAAATAAATAGTTTGTAGTTTGGCAAAATCTTATATTTTGGACAAAAATAAATCATTTCGTTTTTGTTTTTTTTTTCAGCAGTTTTAAATAAAAAATAAAATTATTTGATCTGTCTCCACCATATCAAACCCATCTAGCAATATCAGGCAACTTTTTTTATTTATTTATTTATTTTAGAAATGTTTATAAATTTATGAAATCACAATATTTGTTGCTAGAAAAGTTAAAAAAAGAAAAACATGAAACAAAATGTTAATTTATTATTATTTATTATTATTATTATTTTAATAGGTT
The DNA here is from genome assembly GCA_036784905.1 of Acrossocheilus fasciatus. Taxonomy (NCBI): domain Eukaryota; kingdom Metazoa; phylum Chordata; class Actinopteri; order Cypriniformes; family Cyprinidae; genus Acrossocheilus; species Acrossocheilus fasciatus. The sequence goes on along the minus strand of CM071941.1, from coordinate 21,207,682 downwards.
CAATTAACAATAACAACACAATACCTTAAATTCAAATTCAAATTTTAAAAAGTATCCTCAGTTCTGTTCAGAATGTTGCATCCACAAATCACACAGTTGGCATTTTTTCATCAATACAGAGAGTATATTTCTAAGAATTTTATTTATCCTGACTCGTGTACACTGTGACATAACTGTCCAGTTACTTTTTGGGGTTACTCTTACAGTGTCTGAATGTCTATGCTTTATGTGTTTTTATGTTATTTATGTATACACTGCACTTGATCTTCCTGGACAACTGTGTGAACTTAAGGAGAACTGGCTTTGTGCATCTACTAAAAATCACCAAAATACCAGTTGATTGAAAGACATGATTTTGTTATCTACTCTAGTAAAAAAATGTACTCTAATACCAATACTTTTGGGGCATTTCTATTCTTTGTCCCAGGAACATGTCCATTACACCAGATGCGTGTTATTTTGGGCTGCTGGAAGGGCAGGAGGAGGACATTAAGCCTCAGGCAGCAGTAGTTCGGCGGAACCTCTTTGGCCCAGTGGACCACCAGCAGTTGCAGCAGGACTTCCAGAGGCTATTCTGCATGAGCGTGGAGATCGCCAAACAGCGCTGGAACTTTGACTTTCAGATGGACCAACCAGTCCCCGGGTGCATTGAGTGGGAGGAGCTGCGGTGCCAGGATGTGCCAGTGTTCTACCATAGCTGTGTGTTGAGGCCCGGTGTGGCAAAGCAAACGGTGGAAGCTTGTTCGTCTCCAGCTATGGCCACAGATAAATATCTGGAGCTGCGGACCAGAGGAACTCTGAGGGGAACTAAACCAGAGAAGAGAATGGCTGCATTGCTAGGGGTCAAACGCAGACAGGCAAGCATCACAGGTAAGACATAGTAGATATAGTTGCCACATTTCATTCTCAGGGTCACTCGGTTATGACCAGACTAATGTGATTGGGACTTTGTTAAAAAAATCATAGGCACTATGTGATATTTTTATATTACAATTCTAACAAAACCATTTTTTTTCTCTTTCAGACTTTTTCAGAGTGACAAAAAGAAGATTTCCTGATCACAAAGCTTCATCAGGACAGTAAACAGACATTGGACCTTTTTTGTATAAATGTACATACATTATCTGCACATGTAGCTATTCTAACTGACCAGCAAAGGCTTAATAGGATGTATATACTGTACATACACACATACAGACACACACACACACACATACACACACACACAGATACATATTATATACACAAATGTGTAAGTATATTTTTTTACTAAAGGCAGTACCTATTAAAGGTACCTATTTTATTGTTACTACATGGAATCATGAGATTTAAGTAAATGTGAAAAAAGTCAAATATTCAGATTTTATAGTGCATTTGAATAATTCGAAGCAATTAATTCCAGTAATTGAATGAGAATTCACTCTTGTAAAATCAACTACTACATTTTAAATTCATGACCAAATGAAAAAGAATTTTTTTTTTATATTTTATTGTTCCATGTTGTTCCATTAAAAAATGTTAGGAATGCACTATATAAATGGCGTTTCTCTTATTTTTTGTTGTGCACTGAATATACAGCATATATACACAAACAATTACTGTGAACGTTTACAGAAATGCACTATAAAAAGACTGTTTGGTCATACATTTTAAACTTCTCAGACTCAAAATTCAAAATGCATTGATCCTCTTAAGTGGCATCAGTGCACACAAGCTATAAGCTAACAGTGTCATACCATTATTCTGTTCCGCTTTTATTTATTTATTTTCCTGTTTTTATATATTACAAAAAAGGGTAACACTTTAGTTTCGGGACCAATTCTCACTATTAACTAGTTGCTTGTTAGCATGCATATTACTAGCATATTGTATTACATGCATATTCGTAGTTATGAACCACATATTAATACCTTATTCTGCATTACCATATTTTAGGTTCCTTAATCCTACCGCATATCTAAACCTAACAACTACCTTAAAATAAGCAGCAAATTAGGATTTTATTGAGGCAAAAGTCATTGTTGGTCCCCAAACTAAAGTGTGACCCAAAAAAATTATGTAACCTGAGCCGTTAATGTTTTTCATGAAGCATATTAAAATGGGGGTTGGTGTGACTCTGTTATTGTAGCGATAGACAGAAGATATGCTTCCATATCTTTGAAGTCATGTAACAAGATTTTTAATCATGTTTGAAAAAGGATATTGCCCTTAAAATACTATTTGGGGAGTGTCGTCCAACCAATTTTCTGATGAGTGTGCTTGAGGTCTTGCAGACCTGGGGGAAAATTGAATGATATATTGACAAGCTACTTTTGCATGTATCTTAAGTTTGAATCTTACTTTTAGTATTAGCATATCAATTTCAAGGACATTTTCACCAATCAGTTGTACAATAATTTTTTTTAATACTGTATCTTTGCTTTGTGCATGTCAGATATAATGTATGATTATGTGCTGAATTAGCCGTACATTTGACTTGGTACACTGATTTCTAACAAAGCGATTGTCTTCTGTTTCTTTCACACATCCCCCTTAAAATCTGTTTTGGAGTAGGCTATATAATTGTGGTGAGCAGGTACAAAATTCCATGTAAAAGCTTTACGGTAACAACAAGCTACCCACTGTATATATTTAGTGATATATTTAGGACAGTGAAATCCACTCACAAAGCTGCAGAAATACACAAAACTACAAACAGTTGCTTTAAAGCCCTTTGAATAGATGTTAAATTAAGCCACTAAACCAAACCCACATGCCGTTAAACTGCAGAATTTGCTTTGTAGAATTCAAAATTCTCTTTCAGCTATATTCATATATATTAGAGATTTGTTTTCTTGCATTCATCGCAGACACATACTAGACGGTTCACTCAGTGATTTCCTCTTAAAGCAGTCCATAAAATTGTAATCTTTTAAAAATGTATTCATAGAAATATATTAGTGCTCTACCTCATCAAATGGCAAGGACTTTCATTTTTTACACACATATGAAAATAAATATGTAAAATGTAGCATTTGTTTTTATCGTGGATGCACTGTTTTTTTCCCTTTCTTTTATGAGAAGTACAGCAGAATAGCAAGGAAGTATCTTGTGCTTCACGTAAGGTTTACATGATGTGTGTGTACTGTTCTGTTTTTAGAACAACTTAAAAAAAAACACCTCACATTTGCCGTATGCCATTCTTTTTTTTTGGGGGGGGGGGGGGGGGGGAGTATTTCAAGTGCCTCTTTATATGAGCAATTAAATATTGTATTATGCTCTAATGATGACTACCCTAGCTTCTGTTGCAGATTTGTCAACAATATTCAATTTTTTTGCATGGTATCTTGCAAATTAGTAGCAATGTGTACTCCTATAACATTGAATGTTACTTATGTTAAAACATGTTAATACTAGCTGACTTATGAATTATGTACGTGTTACATAGTATGCAAAAATCACCCATAAAATGTGTACAAAGCAATTTGTTTGGAAGTATGTCTTTATTTGATTGTAGTATAGTGCATATTTGTCAGAATATAAATTAACACGCTTTCAGTTTTTAAAAAAAAAACAAAAAAAAAAATGTTGGTACTATTTTGACCAGTGATATTTTTAGTGGTTTATGGAAAACCTGCAATTAAGGGTGTTGTGTGGCTGTTCTTAGCTGTGGCAAGGTAGGCAGCAAAAACAAGCACAAAACTCTGAAGTCTCTTGAGGTTGCTTTAATTGTCTTTTCGGGCATGCAGCAAGCAGTGGAACAGAAGTCATCCAACGTGTTTCCAAACAAAGATAGAAAAAAACTAAATACAAAATAAAACAAAATCAAAAAGAAAACTTACACAAATGATTGATTGGCACTTTATATACTGACAAAGAAACTGTAGGCTACTAGTCCAACTAAGACTCAGTTTTGTCCCCCTCTCCTTGACCAAACAGTTAGGCTTTTATAAGTGAGGCTCCACCCCTCAAATTCAAACAGTCCAATGATGATCCTTTGTCAGTTATAATCAGAGTTGGGCACATTACTTTAAAAAAAGTCATGTTATAGTTACTAGTTACTTCTCAAAAATAGTTATAAATATCATTATAAAAGTAACCAATTACCAGGGAAAGTAACTATTGTGTTACTTTAAAAATATATATAAAAAAAGTATAAAACATTGTACACTAATCTATTTTAATATTTCTGTGGGACAATGTGAGAGACACCTATCAAATTAAATATATTATTGTAAATTTTATCAACCAATTATATATATAAAGCTTATGTTTGTAAAATGGCACAGTTTTTTTTTTTTTTAATATCTGACACTTAGCATCAGTCAGTCAAGCATTATAATCTGATATTATGATAATTTAGCATTGTATGATGATAGAACTTTAGTAATTATTTGTCATGTTGACTGAACTTAGGTCTGGTGGTGGTGCTTAAGATATTGTTTGTCACTTAGTGTTTCGATAAGAAAAGAAAAAAAAAATAATACTGATAAGATAACAAAACTACGACGAATTCTACTACTAATAACAATATAATACGCACTAAGGATTAATGAGCTGCTGGGTTCGTGAATATTGATCAAGTTGTCTGCGTTCGCTCGAATTGATTTGCTGAAATCAAAACAGGGACGATAGGTGAGCGCCAGCCAATGAGATTGTCGCTTTTGCATAAGTTCCGCCCACTACCAGAGAACCCGGCAGTTCTCAAGAGCTGAAGGATTCCAAAGGAACTCCGTTATTTTGACAGGAAAATACAAGAAATAATATCGTTTACACGTATCGCCTCACTTCTACATGTTATGAAAGACTATCTTGCTCTGTATCTTTCTTTGCGTGTGTGAGACAAAGCGACGGCGAGCCGTGCGCCTTCACAATAGAGTTTACGGTATGTCATTGTCAAATACAACATCCATTAATATAAACTGAAAAATAAAATGATAATAATATTATAAATTATAGTAACGCCGCATTTTATTGTCAGTAACGGTAACGGCGTTGTAACAGGGGAAACAGTAATTCGTTTGATTACTCGTTACTGGAAAAAATAACGCCGTTTATTTATAACTCCGTTATTCCCATCACTGGTTATAATCTAATTAGACTAAACTTCACTTGAGAATTAACATCTTCAACATCATACAAACATTGACTTTAGCATCTTCTTTAATAAACTATTTCATCACGAAAACCAATTAGCATTTCAAGACAACATTCATATAACATTTTTAATATGATATATCAAATAAAGTCCTACCAAAATATGTCCTATCAAATAAAGGAAAGCCCGTAAATATAACTGACCATTCAATGTACAGAACTGAAACATTTTCTGTGATTTCAATCGCAATTCAAAATTCACATTCTCAAGGAATAAGCTCCTCCCCTCCCGTGGATGGAATAAATATGGCTTACTGTTTGTGGGCCGAGCCCCTCCTTTTAGGAAGCTTCATAGCAAAAGGTAAGACAAAGAGAATCATAATTATCAAACAAACAATATTTGTCTAATTTCCTTTTACCTTTTCTTGTTTACAGAGACAAGACACCATACACCATAACAAACATCAGTCTCACACTGGAATGTGCACCTTCCATGTGACTAAAAAAAGCAAAAAGAATCAATAAAGTTATCTTGAACAAGACATTGTATGGTTCTTTAACTTATGTTACATACACTCATTGTCACAAAGGGTGTACATATTTCCTTACATATAATCACTTTACAATCAGTTTAATTACCTAAACACAACAGAACACTTTCATTGTTCACATCTGCACCTCAGGTGACACAAGTTTGAGTCCCTCCCATTGCTTTTTGTCTATACTGTCCCTGTCATTCTCTTGTTACTCGTGTAACAACTCTGTCTAGCACTTTATTTATCCTGAAAAAGTTCTTACATGTTAGAGTTTAGGGTTCTTTATTTTTCAAATCTAGCTGTTAAAGCCGCCTGATTTTTGATTTTCTGGAGCTCAACCATCCCAACTACAAAGACTAAACACTCTCTCAACAGGTTAATGATTTAATTCTTAAAATATCTATACATTTCAACTTTCGAATTGTAACTGGTTTCCTATTTTTTTTCTATTTTTGAGGACACCCCTTCTTCAATAAGTAAGAGGGAAACAAGGATATTGAATTTATGACTCTCTCTCTCTCTCTCTCTCTCTCTCACACACACACACACACACACACACACACACACACACGTTAAAGCTATGCCATGGCTTTTTATCCCACTTTTCCTTTTACTGTTGTAAATAATAAAAATAACCCATAATTAAAAGATTCTTTAAAACACTATTAAGGTCCTATATAAGACTTTCAATGTATGGTTCTTTATGGAAGGTTTCATTTGTTAAAATTAGTTAACTACATTAGTTATTACAAACTAACAATGAATGGTACTTCTAAAGCATTTATTGATCTTAGTTATTCTCAGTATTTAATATTAGTAAATGCACTGTGAACTAAAATTAACATGGACATTTTGATGGACATCAAAGCTTTTCATGGCATCATTACTCCAGTCCTTAGTGTGACGTGATCCTTCAGAAATTATGCTGAAATGGTGATTTGATGCTCAAGAAACATTTCTTAAGCGTTATCAATGTTGAAAACAGTTGCCTTGCTTATTTTTATTGTGCACACTGTGATACATTTTTAGGATTCTTTGATGTTTAGGATTCAATCATTTAGTTCATGAACGGTTTGGCTGTATAAACGCACCTTAAAGCTGCTGCTTGCTTTGATTGTGGCAACATTTCTTTTTCTAAGAAGCAAAGCCAGCAGAAAAACATGCATTTAAAGAATGATTACAAGAAAAAAAAGTTCAAAAATAATACTCACACTCTTCTGTTTGTTGTTCCTGTTTAATGTTATGAAGAAAAGCAATTATAAATTAAACTAGTTCATTTTTCCTCAATTATTATGAACATATATGGAAGAGGTGACAGTATTGGCTGAGAATGAGTGAACATAGAATCAAATCACACAACCATCTATGCATCTGTCTAAGCTGTTCAATAAAAACATTATTCGCCTGCATTAATTATGACTATATACAACTACATATGTAGGAACAATAAAACACATTTCAAACATTCAAGCAACAATTGTACAGGTTCCAATAGATTAAATACAAAACATACATTTGCTGAATTGTAGTGTTACATTTAAATATACCATTATACACTTGATGAATAAAGAAAAAAAAAAAAAAAAAGGTGCACATCTAACACCGAAATTACCACCCCAAAAACCAACATGCTGCTATGAATCTATGTCCTCGGTTCAAGTAATCATTCAATACACTCTACAATCACCATGAATTAAGCTCAAGAGGGTCCTGCCCTCTAACAATAATTATAAAACTGGAATTTAAAAACTCTAAAAAACAAATAAAATAAAAAAAGTGCTGACGGCAATACACAGAAAAAATAAAAAGTAAAACAGAAACATTTTAAGCAACATTCCAGGATGGCGTTCATAAATGGGATGATCTGAGGGAGAGATCTGTGACAAATCTAAAACAAATTTCAAAATACCCAACCTTTAGAAATGACCACACTGCCCTTTTGTTCAGATAGTAGTTACTAGAGTAATGAGGTACAAGTCATCAGATTGCCAAGAGTCTTCCAAAAATATAAGATCTGAGTCTGATCATTTGTGAAATTTGGTTTTCATTAATAAAAGAAAAACCACATATTTCTGCCTGAAAATATAATGCCTTGATATGAAGTAGCCAGACTAAATGTGAGGTTTCTGTAGCTGAACACAATTCTAAAACATAAGGTGAATTCACAAATAGGACGTCTGCATTTTCAAAATGTCCTATTTTTCTATTCGGATTCAGGCAAAGGAAGTCCATCTCAGAGCTGATGTGTTCGCGCTTGACTGTCCCGGCACAAGGAGCGGATTTCACGGTAAAGGAGTGGAATGATGAAGAGTATACTGCACCCTGTCTGTGGATGAGAGAAAGGCAAATGTTAAGGTGAAGAACGCTGATTTAAGCCCCGTTCACAACAAGAACTATAATTATAAAGTAGTGCTGTCAAACGATCACATTCAAAATAATAAATATACACACATATATTATGTAAATAAAAACTTTTATGTATATCTAAATACACACACATGCATGTATGTATATTATTTATTTATATATATATATATATATATATATATATATATATATATATATATATGTATATGTATATGTATATGTATATATATATATATATATATATATATATAAGAAAAATATAATTTATATTATTTACAAATATAGTTACTATATAAACATATGGATATACATACAGGTGCATCTCAAATTAGAATGTTGTGGAAAAGATAATTTATTTCAGTAATTTAACTCAAATTGTGAAACTCGTGTATTAAATAAATTCAATGGACACAGACTGAAGTAGTTTAAAGGAACACTCCACTTTTTTTGGAAATAGGCTCATTCTCCAACTCCCCCAGAGTTAATAAGTTGAGTTTTACCGTTTTTGAATCCATTCAGCCGATCTCCGGATCTGGCAATAGCACTTTTAGCATAGCTTAGCATAGATCATTGAATCCGATTAGACCAGTAGCATCGCGTTCAAAAATGACCAAAGAGTTTCGATATTTGTCCTATTTAAGGGCCCAGCTAGGTAACTAGTTATAATATAGCTGGGGACTACTTTCAGGCGCTGCGTAATATCACTGCGCCTGCTGCGGCCATGTTACGGCAGCAAAGTTCCTTGATTATTACGCCGGAATGAGAGTATAGTTCCTAATCATATCAGCCTAGAAAATCGCAACTTTTCATTTTCCGCCGATCTTAGTAAACGATATAACTACAGAAGAGTCAAGTTTTAAATAGGACAAATATCGAAACTCTTTGGTCATTTTTGAACGCGATGCTACTGGTCTAATCAATGATCTATGCTAAGCTATGTTAAAAGTGCTATTGCCAGACCCGGAGATCGGCTGAATGGATTCAAAAACGGTAAAACTCAACTTATTAACTCTGGGGGAGTTGGAGAATGAGCCTATTTCCAAAAAAAGTGGAGTGTTCCTTTAAGTCTTTGGTTCTTTTAATTGTGATGATTTTGGCTCACATTTAACAAAAACCCACCAATTCACTATCTCAACAAATTAGAGTACTTCATAAGACCAATAAAAAAAACTTTTTTAGTGAATTGTTGGCCTTCTGGAAAGTATGTTCATTTACTGTATACTTGGTAGGGGCTCCTTTTGCTTTAATTTCTGCCTCAATTCTGCGTGGCATGGAGGTGATCAGTTTGTGGCACTGCTGAGGTGGTATGGAAGCCCAGGATGCTCTGATAGTGGCCTTCAGCTCTTCTGCATTGTTGGGTCTGGTGTCTCTCATCTTCCTCTTGACAATACTCCATAGATTCTCTATGGGGTTCAGTTCAGGCGAGTTTGCTGGCCAGTCAAGCACAGTAACACTATGGTCATTGAACCAGCTTTTGGAACCTTTGGCAGTGTGGGCAGGTGCCAAGTCCTGCTGGAAAATGAAATCAGCATCTCCATAAAGCTTGTCAACAGAAGGAAGCATGAAGTGCTCTAAAATGTCCTGGTAGATGGCTGCATTGACTGTGGACTTCAACATGGATTCTGTGCCTCTCCAGTCTTCCTCCAGACTCTGGGACCTTGATCTGAAAAGAGGACTTTGAACCACTGAGCAACAGTCCAGATCTTTTTCTCTGTAGCCCAGGTAAGACGCTTCTGACGTTGTCTCTGGTTCAGAAGTGCCTTGGTAGCCCTTTTCCTGAAGATGTCTGAGCGTGGTGACTCTTGATGCACTGACTCCAGCTTCAGTTCACTCCTCTCATAAGTGTTTGAATCAGCTTTGCTTTCAGCTTTGCTAAATATTCTAATATTCTGAGATACTGATTTTTGACTTTCATGAGCTGTAAGCTCTAATCATTTTGAAATGTTTTACTTTACATGCAATGAATCTAAAATATATGAAAGCTTCACTTTTTGAAATAACTTACAAGAAAAAATGAACTTTTTCACCACATTCTAATTTATTGAGATGCACCTGTATAGGCATGTAAATACATGTAAATATTTTAAAAATATATACATGCGTGTGTATTTATATATGCATAATAAATATACACATTACGCACACATATATTATGGAATTAAAAACGTTTATTTTGGACGCGATTATTTGTTTGATAGCACTACATAAAGATAATGATATTAGCGTCCACACCAGTGAATGATATCGACTGTTTAAGTGCACGCTCGTCTGCCGCTTTAAATTCTCGAGCTCGTTAAAGCAGGATGGATTTGTCAATGTTTGTATTGTTCATCAGCTGGAAAAAAAAAGTAAAATAAAATCTCGCTCTGAAAGTGATTCCAAAGATATCGTTTCTCTGTGCCTTTATCATTATAGCTGAGGTGTGGACTCTTGTCTTCCACTCTTTAATATTGAGAACGATTTTTAGAACTATATCTGTATCGTTATCTTGATAGTTATCGTCCTTGGTGTGAACGTGCCTTAGAGTAGATGCTACATTTAAAGGTGAAGAGCAATTATTTTTTATGTTCTTTTATTTTATGTGTTCAAATATCGTATACCAAGGTTTGGCACAGCTTTCTTTTTTGTGTTGATGTATTTTCTATTGAAATAGGAAGTTTGGGTGGGACACATCAAAGGGATTGTGCCCTTTGTTTTATTTATATTACATTATATGATTTGCTAATGAAGGGAGGGACATTCTTATTCTAGAGACCACTTGACTGTAGAGCAGGATAAGTCATTAATATTTTAGGTCTGTTTCCTGTTTTAATGATTTAGCTTGGTGATGATAATTACACAAAAATGATACACTTTACATTGTGCTTTAGCCCCATTTTCCTTCGTCAAATTCAGTCACTGTTCACTGAATACTATTTTGTACACTGAAAATATGTGCATTTAATGTTTCACTGGCTGAATTTGTGATGTTGCATCTCAATTAACCTACCATAATTATGAAGAAATAGAAGACGTACATCCATCCTAATTTGCTCTCGATAAGTGATACCAGATACTACAAAACAGAGACATTTTTAAATTAGTACTTGCACATGAAATAACAATAAATGTCATTAAAAAAAAAAAAAAACATTCACAATGAGCATGATTTCAGAGTGAAAAAGATAATGGAGTGAAGTAGGGACTTGATTTTATTCCTTCTGCATTTGACTGGATCATGAAAATTGGGCTTTGTCATTACTGATTAATATGATTTTGTATTAATTTTTAAAGTGGCATAAAGATTACTATGGACTTTATTAGCCCCACAGTTACAAATATATCTTAAATGATTTAAAATCAAATAAAACTATTTAAAGCATGCTTTTGGAAGAGCGCATTACCTGTCCCCCCGCAGCTCCAATGCTTCCTGTGCCATCCACTATTCCCGTGACGGTGGCCAAAGCCTCCTGACTATTCTGCAGTGCGTCCTGTCGACCCAAATCTGCAGAGATTGCTGAACTGATCATGTTTGATGGGCCCCCGATAAGGAAACCTGAAACAAATGATCAAAATATTCAAATGTTAGTGGTTTCCTAAACAGGAATGAGGAATAACCATGGACTGAGTTCATATTATAATATGATTTAAAAAAAAATTATAACTGAGTCACCTGTTGTTGCTAGAAGAGCTCCATTTACCAGCTGGTTATTTGGAGAGTCTGAGGAAAGATTTGAAAGTTGAAAACAGAAATTTATGCTGCTGTCATGTCTCAAATTATGATATAAAAAAAGACGTCAGAAAGGGTACTCAGATTTTCTAGACAACATGATTTAGTAAACTCACGGCTGTATCCCACTAACGCTCCCATGGCCAGCAGCAAACTGATCGCTAACACAGGAGCTCGCTTTCCCAAAAGATCTGAGATCAAGCCTTGTACTGTTCCTCCTGGAAGAGATTGCATTCCGCACATGAGCAAAATCTTTACACTGTGATTGCAAGCTACCTCAGGAAGAAATGTAGTGTCTAAAGGTCTCAGTATATTCACAGCAAAAATCTTTTTTTTTTGTTTGTTTGTTTTTTACTGCTAACAATCGGGCAGAAGCTGCCCAAATATTTGCAGGCGGTGTTTTAGAGAAACATTTAAATGTGAAATGAGAAAAAAAAGGAGAAAAAGTAACTCATGTCTGTTATGCAAAACACTGGACCAATGGCAGCAAGTTCAGAGCCGTTTCATACCATCAAAACTCCAAAACAAGTTTTGTTCTTTCCTTTTTTTTTTTTTAAATCAAATCAAGGGTTAAACAAGGCAAAGGCAATGTATTTTATTTAAAAATGTATTTTATTAAGTTCTAAATATTGCAATGTATTAAAAAGTGTAATATTAAAGAGTTTAATCAATTGACCATATACACGGAGCACTTTTTAGAACTTCCGGATAAAGATAAACCAGCTCGTAATCTTCCGGTGAAGCTCATTTTATATGTGCTATATATAGGTAGAGACTCTCACAGAAACCTCTCCTGCCTCATTCTTATCAGAATCTGAGAAAAAAATAATTGCAACACCATAAATAATGACAGCAGCATTAACAGTTTCATGTTATTAAGGAACATATAATTTTATATGCAGAGTCTTGTAATCCCAGGAAAGTACCCAGATGCTTAACTGTACATTTAAATGCTGACAAATAAACACTATCGTAACTGTTTAGGCAGTTAGGCTAATCTCTTCAATGACGTCTTAATGGTATTCTTGATAAAAAAAACCTTCATATCCATGAACACATTTTTAAAATCTTATAAAATTTTAAAGCCTTTATTATTTCTCAACTATGTGTGGTAAAATTCCCATTATTAAAGGTTCACTTTTCATTCATGAAGACGACATGAAGAAATGTGCCAATAACGTGTCTCGGTGAAAAATATACCGTTATAACCCGGAGATGGCAGTATAGGATCAATCATTGGCTGCAGCTGCTGTTTCAACTGCCTAGTTTTTTCATGTCTTCTGATTTATTATAAAATAAATATTACAACAAATTTAGTACTTTATGGCACTGAAGTATAAAGTATAGCAAGTGCAGGAAGTCACAAGTCATTTAAAGAAATAAATCAATATGGCCAGAGGACAGCCTATAATGCTGAATTATTTAAATACCTAAATACAAAATAAATAAGTTGGTACACTGCAAAAAGTGATAAGTTGACTTAACGTAAATTTTTTTTAACCCCTTGCCTTAAAATTATTAAGTACATAATAATAAAAAAAAAATTCAATTAACTTATTTTTTAAATGATCATTTACTTAAAAAAAATTTAGGAAACCCGTTGCCTTAAAATTAAGTTGTCAACTTATCACTTTTTACAGTGATAATGTTCAATAATGCATTCAATATTTTGAAATGATTAGATTTAATTTAATAACGACATTTTTTAAAGTTTTATGCAACACAGACTTGCTGCTGTAGTTTTGTTGGTCTGAATTTAGTCTGAATCACTTAATGCACAGCTCTATTTTGACATCGGCTCGTCTGATGATTCATTCCGTTGCCGCCGTCAATCATACCAATGACTCGCCGCATGATTTAACGGATTCACTCGTGTAAATTTAACATTCGCTTTTGTCATTCCTGAAACAGTATACGTGGATATTTGGTCCTCTTAGACAAATAAAAATGTTCTCCAAATTGTTAATGGATTATGTAGAGAAACCGAGCAAAGGACGTTCCTCTTTCGGCACAGTACAGTTGAACGGAAATGACTGAGCTGGCTTATCTAAAACCAGGAAGTAATCGTGCATATGGTCAATTGAAGGATTCAATCCAAGTATTAAGTTTGTTTTAAGAATGCATTTCTGTTTTCCAACAAAATCTCTTCATATAACTATAGAAATTACTGTAAGCTGAGCAGGAGATACAGAGCAATCAATATCATTCACAACATCCTGACTAGCATGCAATGCAATCAGGTTGACTTATGTGTCATTTTGTATAGAATAGCTGAATTGAATACTGAAAAAGTTGAATATTTCTTTTATACACTACCAGTGAAAAGTTTTTGGACAGTAAGATTTTTAATGCTTTTTAAATAATTCTGTTCTTCTCACCAAGCCTGCATTTTTTGACCCAAAAATACAACAAAAGCAGTAATATTGTGAAATATGTTTACTATTTTAAAATGTAATTTATTCTTGTGATGCTGATTCGCTGTTCAAGAAACACTTTTTATTATTATTAACAATATTTAAAAGAGTTGAGTAAATTTTTTTCAGGATTCTTTGATGAATAGAAAGATACAAAGATCATCATTTATCTGAAATAAAACGCTTTTGTAACATTATACACTGACTATACCATTCAAAAGCTTGGAGTCAGTATAATTAAATCATTATACATTTAATATGAAATTATAGAAATTAATACTTTTATTAAGCAGTGATTGATCAAATTGATCAAGCGTGCTGATAAAGACATTTATAATATTACAAAATATTTCTATTTCAGATAAATTCCATTCTTCTGAACTTTCTATTCATCAAAGAAACCTAAAAAAAATTCTACTCAGCTGGTTTTAACATAATAATAATAATAATAATAATAATAATAAATGTAACAATGTAAAAACATTTTTTTTTTTTTTAAGCAAATCAGAATATTAGAATGATTTCTGAAGGATCAAGTGACTGGAGTAATGATGCTAAAATTCAGCTTTGAAATCACAGGAATAAATTACATTTTAAAATATATGTGACCCTGGACCACAAAACCAGTCTTAAGTGTCAATTTTTCAAAATTGAGATTTATACATCATCTGAAAGCTGAATAAATAAGCTTTCCATTGATGTATGGTTTTTGTTAGGATAGGACAAAATTTGGCCGGGATACAACTATTTGACAATCTGGAATCTGAGGGTGCATAAAATCAAAATATTTAATTTTGATTAAATTTAAAGTTGCCCAAATGAAGTTCTTAGCAATGCATATTACTAATAAAAAATTCAGTTTTGATACATTTATGGTAAGAAATTTCCAAAATATCTTCATGGACCATAATCTTTACTTAATATCCTAATGATTTTTGGCATAAAAGAATCGATAATTTTGACCCATACAATGTATTTTTAGCTACTGCTACAAATATACCCCAGCGACTTAAGACTGGTTTTGCGGTCCAGGGTCACATATTCAAATAGAAAGCAGTTATTATAAATAGTAAAAATATTTCACAATATTACTGTTTTTGCTGTATTTTGGATCAATGAAATGCAGGCTTGGTGAGACAGAGAATTCTTTACAAAAAAACATTAAAAATCTTGAAAACGTTTGACTGGTAGTGTATGTTGCTTTTATATATGACTAATCTTGTGTATAGGATGTGTTTTGGTAAGTTAATTAGCCTGCTAAGGTAAAGTGATTCAGTTTTTTAGTGTTTATTCACCTCTCAGCTTCACACAGCTAAAACAGTTCCTGATATTACTGCCTATGATTGAATTATCTGAAACTACATTTACAAAATGAGCATTTACTTTAAAATCATTTCTTGTATTGTTAATTTCGAACCTGTTAATTTGTCATTTGTATGTTTCCATTTAAATTATCTAATTATCGCCATGATGTGAATTTGTTGTTTCATCTTTACTATCACTGACAGAAATCAAAATCCCTTTGTTAATGACCAGTTTCACCAGTAATTGTGTTGTTGTTGATTGGCTTGTTTCTTTTAGAGTGAACTGAGAAAAAGCTTAATTGGTAACATCTGGTTAGAACCAAACTGAGTACTGACCAACAATGCCACCAACATCATACCACACAGACAGCCGGTCAGCCTGAATCTCCTTCCAGCCAAAGTTGCTGCTGAGATAAAATGGCAGCCAGAAGAAGAAAGAGTAGTTGACCAGCTTCAGACATGCATAAGCCAGAGAATACTGCAGGAGACAAACAATAAATAAATCTCAAATATAGACGACAATAGTGGTCCATCACTAGTATGCAAGTAAGGAAGCGTTTAAATGGACACTGACAGGAATGACTCCTGGCAGGCTGAAGGCCTGGATAAAGCCTATGGCTTTGGGCTGCAGTTCAGGCTCCTCATCCCGCTGCTGTATGGAGCATTCCTCACATAACTCATCTTCATCATCACTTATCAGAGGACGCTGACTGTCCGAGTCTCTTGTCACTGATCTCAGACCTGTCTCAGAGTAGTCACTTAGTCCTTAAAAAAAATAAATAAAAAAGACCAATAGATGAAAACAATCTTGAACACTTACTGTGCGTTCACACCAAACGCGACTTGTGCAAATAAATCATGCTATTCGCACGTAGTTGGACGCTTGAACATTTTGAGTTTACTCGCTTCATTCACTTCACAACAGAAGCGAATTTGCGTCAAGGAGGGGCTTCTGCCAGGCGGCTACAGTCTCATTACACTACACTGGTCCAATCACAAATAACAATTTTTTACTATACTATTGTGAGTGTATTTACAATAGGATATAATTAGAATGAATGTACAAATGTTTGCCATAAGTAGCCTATTCTAGTCTTAACATAGAAATAATATTTTTATGTAACAAATAGGCTATAAGTTGTGATTTACTATGTTGTGCACAAAGTAACACACCAAGCAAGATCCTTTTTATTCCTGTTTCTATAAAAGTATGAAGATGTATCTATCAT
The DNA here is from genome assembly GCA_036784905.1 of Acrossocheilus fasciatus. NCBI lineage: Eukaryota > Metazoa > Chordata > Actinopteri > Cypriniformes > Cyprinidae > Acrossocheilus > Acrossocheilus fasciatus. Next base: position 21,191,047 of record CM071941.1, on the reverse strand, counting down.
ACAGCTCCGGGTATCCGATGATTTTGTCCTCCATTGTTGTTTCAGATTTCTGCTTCCCTCGCTACGTCGTAATCCCGTCATTACGCAAGCTCCTGATTGGTTAACGCAGCGAGAATTTTCACCAAAGTTCAGATTTTTCAACTCTAGTAGTCAAACGCCCCAAACGCTCAATTCGCGCCGCAGGATGTCTATTCACGTCTTTGCATTGACTTAATATGTAAATCACTCGCGCTTAACGCCTCATTCGCGGGTGTGAACGCACTATTGGTGTAAACACTATGCTATATATATATGTGTTTATAAGAAATTAAAATAAAATACACAAATCTTTTTTTTTTTTTTTTTTCAAATGTAAGGAACAAGGCTTATGAATCATTGCATACTATAGGCCTGTTCACATTAAGACAAATGTTTGGTGCATTAATTCAGAATGAACATTTTAATTTGAATGAACGACTGTTCTGATCGACATCGACACATGCCGTCACTGTGACAGGTATTTTACAGAGAGGTCTTCTAATCCCTTTTCTATTGCACTTTAAGAATAATGGCTAACCAGTAAGATTTGTGCATTTGGTTACTTAAAACTATGACTTGCTCTTGGAGATCACAACTACACTATTTTGCTAAATGACAGTGAACAGCAGAGGAAGAACCCAAAACCAGCTCTCTTTTATCTGTACTTTTGTATTTGCTGTTGTTTAAGAAACACTACTGCAAATACAAAAACTATACAAAGATGAACTCACCAATTTCTTTTGGGGATGTAAGCAGGCCAAAAAACACCACTATACCACCTGCAAACTGCACCACTGATGTCACGAGAAAAGCATACTGAAACGAAAAAAAAACGAAACAAAAAAAAAACACTTATCAACATTGTTTGTATGCAAACTAGCTAGCAATCCCCTCCCCTAAAAAAAACCCTCACACCCATAGTTTTGCATATATTATATTGTATTACATTATCATTTTCATTACATTGTTTAGCATGTTTATTAAGCTGGTTTTCACACAGGACCGTTGAATGATGTGTTTTAGTAAGAATGATGTCCCTCTCACCTCATAGCCATACTTCAGGACACTGGAGGCAAGAAATGCACCCAGAATATTCCCCACGGATGCACATGCACTCCAAAGCCCAAAAACAAAGCCTCGCCTGGCAGACAGAAGATATATGCAGGAATCAGAAAGAAAGGAAGAATAGAAATGAGGCCGATTTGTGCAGGCACAAAAATATACAGCACAGTGTCATATCAGTACATTTAGCACCTGATTAAACTGGATCAAGGATGATTAGTGAAAAGAAAATGCAGATACTTTTGTGCTAAAGTACTGTGTGCTGTGTATAAAAATAATAATAATAACAATAACAAATAATATTAATAATCTCACACTACATACTGACACCTACCCAGATTTTCCAAACCAGTTGCCCATGATGGCCACAACACAAGGCCATACTGTAGACTGGAGCAGTCCATTTATCACCCACAAGACGCAGTAAAAGTACACGTTATAAAAGTGAAGCCACTCTGTCAAAGTGCCAAAGACAAATTCCTAAAGAGAAGAGAGGGTGAATGTGAATAAATAAAGACATGAATTCACTGATATTATTTTTGATCATTTTCATAGGTTCACTCAATGCTAGTATCTGAAGCTACTGGAACACCATCCAGATGTGACAATTGCATTCATGCATATCATACATTCTCCCAGTTTGGGACAGGCTAAATTTGAAAACTGCCTCGTTTGATTTGTTAATTCTATGATTTGTTTCTGAGTAGTAATGGCATGGGCAAGTCCTTTTAAGGCACTGATTATGTGGCGCCTCAAAGGGCGGTGTTAGCGCCATCAACCAATCCATAGTGTGGAACAGTGGCCGTCCACTTTTTCAGCAGCCTTGGGGCCAGAACAGCTTTTGCCAGCTCAAACCATTTTTTGGTGTTAAAATAGTACTGTCATGATTTACTATAGCAATTTTACAGTGAAGAATTACTGGTAAAAAGGCATGGACACAGTTATATTTGTGCCTGACCTTATTGAAAATGCATTTGTAGGAGTTTCCCTTCAGACGCAAAATTTATGGGAGGGCAGTATTCAAATGAATCATGCAACACAATTTACTAACGTTTGCGCTCGTCAAATTACTGGTATTTGCGCCATTATTTAATGCCCAAAAAAAGCATGTCTTAAAGCAGGCGGTAATTTGTGCTGCTTTTGGTAGATTGTGCTGGTCAGTATGGAAATCATCTGGCTGTGTCTGTGTTCTTTAATGTGTCCATTGTTAGTAAATCACAGACAGAATTGTCCTATCCCAACGGCGCTTTTATAGAATTGCGCTCTAATGCTAAGCTCCAGAATCATGGGTAATGTAGTTTTCAACAGGAATTCACACAATTATTTATTTAAAAAAATAAGTTTAAATAAAATAAATTATAAATAAAATAATGTGGACTAATGGCTTCAACAAAAACATTCACTAACCACAGTTATCATTATCGTTTAAGTTATTGTTACAAACCAATTCTCAATCAATCAATAGTATTTTTACTTCCACCAACTGTTGCACAACAATTTACTCTATATGGGTTTCAGTCAATCTTCACACCTAGAGGTAGGGCTGCTCGATTGTTTTGGTCAATATTGTAATCACAATTATTTAAAATGATTATTAGTGGGTCATATGACCAAAATTTTATATGAAAGATTTATTTAAAGAGTGATATATCTCAAATATATATTTTCTGTAAATAAGGTAGCTATAACATCTACATTTTAGAGACCAGCAAAAATGTCACAATTCTCAATACCACAGCAGAATAGAGTAACAAATATTAGTTAAAAAAAACAAAAACAACAAAAAAGGTCATCAAAATTATTGAAAATAATTAAACTGCCAGTAATAAAAAAGCAAAAGAATACACTGCAATAATAATTTAAAAAAAAGTTACAAATGAAACAAACTGTGCTTTAAGTTTTTTAATGCAAGTCTAAAGTATTCTACGGAAGTTCTAAGCGGCCATGCATTATTATTATTTTTTTTTCCTTTCTTGTTTTCTCGTGATCAAGACATAACAAAAGTTGTTTTCTTGTTATTGCTACTTAATTTTCTCGTGATCTTGACATAACAAAAGTGGTTCTTTTAAACAATGATTGTTTGATTTTTAAAACAATGCATCGTGAGTCTACTGTTGCTATTGTAACGAACGCAACCTTGACAGGAACATTCTAAAATGCTTAACCTGGCTCAATGCGTTAATTGAGAGTGTTTTTATAAGACAAAAGTCAGCATACACATTATTAGTAATGTACAGACAAGAAGATGAGCCCATAATAAGAACGCATTGTGTTTAATTCCATATGGAATACCATATGGACAACACGTAACGTGGCTTAATGCATTAAAGCAGTGTTTTTAAAAGACAAAACTCAGTAAACATATCATTACTAAAGCATTTTATGTAGCCTACAGACAAGCAAATAAGCCCATAATAAGAACGAAATGCGTTTAACGCATTAAGCGTTTTACCCATAGAAATATAAGAAAAACACATTGCGTTCGCATCCTGGACTCATCTTGTGTGTACATAGGCTATTATAATTTATTAATAATGTGTGAACTGAGTTTGGTCTTTTAAAACACTCTCTAACACATTAAGCAACGTTAAGCGTTTTGGAATGCCCCTTTTGATGCGCAAATGATCGACAGATAACTGTGCGCTCTTATACTGTATCTTGTGGATATTTCAGCAAATGTTGCTTCACTTAAAAATAACATCCACAATAAATAAAATAAATAGGCTAATCACTGCTGATTTTGTCCAGAGTTAGGCTACGCTAAACATTTTGTGTAATTAACATGTGTAAATGGTCTAACAACAAGCATTCAACACCCCAAGTGCAGGCAGAGCGCCTTAGAAGAATGCAAAGAATATATTTAAACATTTGGCAGACGCTTTTATCCAAAGCGACGTACAATATGAGAACAATAGAAGCAAGTTAGACCATCGAGAGTTCAGCAGTATACAAGTGCCATGACAAGTTTCAGTTAGCCCAGCACAGTACATATAGCTAGGGTGTTTTTATTTATTTATTTTTTAAATAAATAGATGGAATAGGAAAGAATAACTAGCCTATTCTAAAAATCGTAAACTACTTGGATTAAACTCACTTCATTTTCCTCGTTTGTTTGAAATAAAATATTAGAATAATTTGTTTGTGATTTTTATGTCATGTGGATGGGCTGTGATATCATGTGCGCTACAAGCGTGGATGCTGTTATGTGTGTGCGTGTCATTTACAATGAAATGTAGAAAATACAAAAGATTAGGCTACAACACTGTATAACATAATTGAACTAAATTATACACATGTAAATCACAATTCTTATTAATATAAATTTATTAACGATAAAGATTAAAAATAAGGTGCACATTACAAATACGTCATTGTAGCCTAAATGAGAAACTGTGATGAGTCGTGCAGCAGTAATAATGTAATTTCAAGCAAAATTATCATATTTATTCAAGCATTTAAAATTTATAAGTTAATTAAATGTCAGTAATGAACTGCAGAAATTATAGCGATCACGAAGAAGGTCCTCTGTCCCAAAACGCATACAGTATGTGGATATACAGTATACAACTCCCCACCAGTAATTATATACTGCCACCTGTTGGCGCAGTTGTGTAACTTAGAGAACAACCTTTATGTCATGTCGAGAGATCATGAGAAATTTAAGTCGTGATCACGAGAAATCGAGAAGGAAAAAAATAACAATGCATGGCTGTTTAGAACGTCCGTAGTATTCAGTTAACAGTCCAGAGAAATTGAATAACCTAATGTAAAATAAAACAGCATAGACTTCACTGTAAGAATTAAACTTCCTTGAATTGATTCAGAGTTCTAATTACATATTTCAGCAGAATACCAACCGTGACAGCGGATCCACATAAACCAAAGGACAGAACATAGCGAAGGTTGAACCGATCACCAATTACTCCACTGATATACAAACCCTGAAAGAAAAACAAACAAATCAGTGTAATCAATAAATAGACTAGAGTTTTCACACACACAAAATAATTAAAAGAAAATAAAAAATTATATATATAAATACACACACACATATATATAAATACACACACATATGCATATATACACACACACACACACACACATATACATATATATATATATATATATATATATATATATATATATATAAAAACACACACACGTACATACATACATGTATGAAGAGTTCATTTGCAAAAACAGATAACTCAAGTAACAAAAAGTCATTTTTCATTGTGCATTCCAATTAATTTAGATCAAATATCAGTTGGTTTATTTTGATTAGGTACAAAATTACTAAAAAATACAAGCCAACTAACACAAAACCAAAACATGGTAGCATAATTACTTGATTTTTGAAAATGTAAAAAAATGGATATCTGTTTTTAAATAAAATAAAATTGTTCTAAATTTATATGCAAATAAACTCTTCATATATATATATATATATATATATATATATATATATATATATATATATATATATATATATATATATATATATATATATATATACACATATACATATATATATGTGTGTGTGTGTGTGTGTATACATATACATACACACACTTATTTATGCCTTTTCTTTTCCGGTCAGGAAGCATAAGTGATTGTGAATCAGTTTCATGGCCACAGACAATTGCTCTCTCCTTATACTTCCGGACTGATTTGTCCCTAGTTTTTATTAGGGTCCTTCTCTGTACTTATAGCGAAAGGCAGTATCTGCAACTCAGTCTGGTTGCACAAGTAGTCTAGCTCCTCCACAATGGCACTTCCATATGTGCCATTGCCAGGAGGTTTGGTGTCTCCCAGCATAGTCTCAAGAACATGGAGGGAGACTGGGAGACAGGGCCATAGAAGCGAAACAACCCAGCAGCAGGACTGGTACCTGCTCCTTTGTGCAAGTTGGAACAGGAGGAGCACTGCCAAAGCCCTAAAAAAAAATTAGGCTGCTGTTGTTTATGTTTCTGACCAAACTGTTAGAAAGACTCCATGAGAGTGGCATAAGGGCCCAACATTCTGCTCATAGCCCAGCATGGAACCAGGGTCTGAAGATGCCATGGGGAATATTTTGCTGCCTACAACATCATCCAGAATGACCGTTTTTTCAGTAGGTCAGTGATGGTCTGAGGAAGAACATCCTTGGAGGGACACACAGACCTCCACATGCTAGCCAAAGGTATACATACTGCTGTTAGGTACAAGGATGAAATCCTCAGAGCCACTCTCAGACCTTAAGTTGATGCCGTGTGCCCTGGGTAGGGCTGGACGATATGGCCAAAATTTATATCACAATATATTTCTTAATTTCGGTCGATACGATATAATTCCGATATCGATATGAACACTTAAAAAAAGCCTCATAAAAACTGCCAAGAATGCCCACAACAGATGTCTGTACCTACAAACTTATAAACTTATAAATCAATGTATGGGAAACACTGGTAATGAATATCGGAAATGTGTTTAAAAATCATATCACCATTATTGAAAAAAATTATATCGCGATACATATTGATATTGAATTAGTGTCCAGCACTAGATTCCAGTAATTCATGCTCTTGGGCAGGTTGTCTTCAGCAAACTGTTTACAGGGTTTTTTGTGAGACAGCTTCAGAAGAGGCTTCGTTCTGGGACGACGGCCATGCAAACCGACTTGTTGCAGTGCGGTGTATGGTCTGAGCACTGACAAGCTGACCTTCCACTTCTGCAACCTCTAAAGCAATGCTGGCAGCACTCATGCGTCTGTTTTTTGAAGCCAGCTTCTGCATCTGACACACAGCACAAGGACTCAACTTCTTTGACCCTTGCGAGGCCTGTTCCCGAGTGAAACCAGTCTTGGAAAACCGCTGTATGCCACTGGCCACTGTACTGTAAGTTTCAGGGTGTTACCGAACTTCTTATAGCCTCGGCCATCTTTGTTGAGAGCAACAATTCTAATTCTCAAATCCTCAGAGAGTTCTTTGCCATGAGGTGCCATGTTGAACATCCAGTGGTCAGTATGAGAAAATTGTACTCAAAGCACCAAATTTTAACTGCTCTAAAACAAGATACACAAATTTGTATAGTCCTGTCAAGCAGACAAAAACATGAACATGATGAGTATTACATGTGGCTTTGCATGGTTAAACGACGTATAGCTGTTTTCACGTACAAGTTGCACACTGACTACTATATAAAACATATCCAAGTTTCATTTCTATAGAATTGTCCCTTGAAAAGATATACTAAAATGATTGGCGAAATGTGAGGGGTGTACTCACTTTTGTGAGATACTGTACACACTCATTTGGAAGGCTGCACTTTCCAGAGATCACATTTGTCAGTCACACACGTCATAAAAGATTTATCATTTCAGAAAAAGTAACCCTTATAAAACATACTGTTATTCTGTGTGAGACGGTATACATTACTGTCATTTCTTTCTTACTTTGGATAGTAATAGTTACTTTTTTAAAGGGGTCATTGGATGCCCATTTTTCCACAAGTTGATATGATTATTTAGGGTCTTAATGAAAAGTCTTTAACATAATTTGGTTAAAATTTCTCAATGGTAGTGTAAAACAACACCCTTTTTACCTTGTCAAACAAAGCACAGTTCACAGCGATCCGTTTCGTTGGATGTCCCTTTAAATGCTAATGAGCTCTGCTCACCCCGCCCCTCTCTTCTGTGGGGTGACGAGCCATTCTCTGAGGCTGTAAATTTTAGCTGCATTTGTCATGGAACTTGCCAACTATAACATTATTAGGAAAGGCGATTTGAAAAGATTCATTAAAAAAAAAAAAAGGTGTCTTCTGTAGGTGAATCTGGATCACGAATGATTCGCACGAACAAAGACACATTTAGGTAGATCATGGGCGCATTCCCTTCAAAAAAAAAAAAATCCTCTGCATCTTCAGCGGCTCAGACGTCTGAAGTAAATGACGACTGCTATGTTCATTATTATATCCAACAACAAAACACCTCAATCACTTAGGAGTCATTCTGGTCTACTCCTTCTCCAGCGTCAAAACAATGGCGGACTGTTTCCAGCTCGATCAGGGCAGGTCTATGCTAAAATGGCAGTGTCTATCAACAATCATGGAAGGGGCCTGTGCAGAACTCTGCCAAGAATCTGTGAACAGCTAGATCTGAGAAAGGGTTTATTATTTGAGGGGATTAAAAAAATAATAATAATAATTTATCATTGTAGGGTGGTTGTGTACACACTGCAAAGACACATTTCAGTTCAAACAAAATGTAAAAGTGAATTTTGCATCCGATGACCCCTTTAAAACGGACAAATCCTTAATGATGTATGCGGACAAAAAAATTATAATATTTTTGTCAATATCGTATGGAGCCCTTTAAGGGTCATGGTGGTGGGAAAAATTCAGGGAGGTAGGAAAAAATATTTTTCAAATGTTTTGTGTTCCCTCGAGAAACTTTTGCGTTCCCTCGCAAAGATATTTGCGTTCTCTCGC